>CAIGRH010165220.1:0-21633 GCA_903798295.1 Fraxinus nigra | reverse complement strand
TCTGTGCTCTTATTATCAAGTCTGGAAATTGTTACGGTAGCTTAATTCTGTTAATGAACTCAATCAGACAATCCAAAGGTCATCCTTGCATTTTATGTGATTTATGGTTATGGATCTTAGTGTTAGCGATTTGTCATTAATATATTCTATGCATATTCCCATTCTTGGGATTCTAAACATAATCTATTGAAAACTAATATTTTAAAGTGGCTCATCCCGGCAAAGTGAGTGATTCGATCACAATAAAAAAAATTAGAAAAGGGATGGGTAGACCAAAACTAACATGGCATGTTGTGGCAGCTAAGGATCTAGTTTCTAACAGTCTTGCAGTAAATTGTGTCATGAAGAGAATGGTTGGTGAAAAAAGAATTGATGTAGACAAATAACTCCAAATGTATTGGGAATAAAGCTTAATTGTCGTCTTTTTGGTTCGTATTCAAGAAGTCTGCTGACAGCAACTGGTCGAAGCATTTTGGCCAGCATCTTTGCTTATATCTTGTTATAGAGTAGCACTTCTACCTTGTAATGAACACTATTCGCTACATTTGATGTTTTCACATATTATAGCCCAATCATATATGTGTATTGAGTTTTTTTCAGTTTGAGAAGACTTTCTAATGGTATAGAGCAATATTTTTACAAATAAGATGTGCAATCAATTCCAATCTTTCAGAATTCAGATGTACTGGGACGACGACGCATAGGATCTTATTTAGATCGGTGTTGCTCACATTGATTTTATCTATTTCGTCAAGTAGATATCAGCAATCTTCTGATGTTCCATTTTTCTCATTTTAATAAGAATTATGTCATGCAGGCGACAGGATGAAGAGCTGGATGAGCTCAGTGCCAAAGTAGAAAAAATTGGAGAATCACTCAGAATTGTGCAATCTGAATGACTCAGAATTCCAAGCTGTGCAACTTAAATGACTCACTGCTCCAAATATTGTGATTTGCGAGTGTGCCTCATCTCTCTCTCTCTCTCTGCAAAAAAAATTCTTCCTTCTATAAAGTTCGAACTCCCAACACAGAGACACAAAACCCACCACATTCCTCCCATTTATCACCCTCATTTTGTATATCTGTATCCAATATATAGATACATTGGTTTCCACCAAAAAGTCTTCATTTTTGTTATTTTCTTCTTCAATTTTTGCATATCTCAATTGCCAATGCCCTCAGACACCTGATTCAGCCCTTTCCCTCTTCAATTTGCTTCTCTCTGAAGCCTCAGTCCTCGACGTATTAAACTATGAGCAAACAGAAATGCTGTCTTGCTTTCGATTGGGTTGGTCGCCAGCCCGATTTCTACCGCACTAGAGCTACTTTTAATGCAATTCTTCTAATTTTATCCAAGGCCAAGCTGATGTCCCTAATGCTAGACTTCCTACAGAAATATATGAAACGGACGAATTTGAGGGAAAGAAAAGTGGGATTGGATGCGGAAAGATGGTGGTGGTGGTGGTGGTTTGGTGGAGGAGAAAGGAAGCGATTTTTTTTTTATTTTTTAATAATTTATTTGGAATCCGTTTGCATTGTTTTAAAAATTTTGAAAGTATGGTTGCATTAATTTTTTCTTTTTCTTTTCTTTTTACTTTGTTAAAATAGGAGAGTATAGTTTTCATTTCAAGTCTTTTTATTGAGAAATTGGATGAGAAAAAAAAAACAGAAACGATGTTTTCTACCATGAAATGTGTAAATAAATGTAAAAATGTATAGTGCGGACGTTTTGTACAATGAATTTCAAACGTAAAAATTTATCTATTATGTACTTGTAATACAATTATTTTTCTTATTTTTATTTTTTTGGATTAAGTTTCCAATTTATTGCTTTAATAGTTCTCGTATAACCTCATAGCAGACCTCTTTCTTCATAGTGACAACTTTTCTACTATGAAAATATTGCTCAATGTTAGTAGCTCGAAGCAACGTACTTATGTCAATAATATTTTGGTCGACCGAAAAATGTCACCGAGACATTGTTGTTACATATGATGATCAATCAATGTGACATGATTTGACAAGCAATTACATATTAAAAATATAACCAATATTATTGATCACTAAAGTTTCATTTTTAAACTGCTGAAATCTGTAATTATGAGCGTCGATTGTCACAAAATATTGTATCTTTCAAAGGATTATGTTACTTATACATAAAAATGGTACATAATGGATTACATAAAATGATGTAGAGGAAAATGATTGGATGACAAAGTTAATTGTGTTTTAAACTGACAAATGATAGAATAACATGTGACATTATACAATCCATTATACAAAATTTGATGTACATGTAGCAAGACTCTCTTTCAAATTCATCAACAGAATGTGTTTACGACAAACTAAAAGTAGCAACACAATCAACTAAAGCTCTATTTGAGCTTCATTTTTCATGAGAATAGATTTTGTAATAGTAATTTTTTTGAAGAATGTATACTTAAAATGAAAGGAAATATTTTGAGTTTACAAGCATAATTATATTATTGAAAAAATGTGTAATTGAAAATGAGTTCGCGGAAAAATAAATTGGTAGACAGTGAAGCTCAATTAAAGTCTTAAATATTTCACCTTCGAGTACCCCGTACACGAAAATATCCATGTTCGAAGGATCATGTTTCCACTCCCACGAAATACAAGAGCAGTAAAGTTAAAGAATAAATTAAGAATAAAATTGAAATAAAACGAATAATTTAAGAAATAAAACACATTTCAAAAAAATCTCAATATATATATAAAAGAGAAATTTCGATTTAATATTATTATTTTTTATTTGGTCGGTATGAAATGGGATATTATGCCTTTCGGGTTAAAGAATGCTCCATCCGAGTATCAAAAAATTATTAATGCAACTTTTACTCAATTCTCTACTTTAATTATATTGATAGCATTAATTTTTTCTCAAAACATTGATCACTATGAGTAAAAAAGTTATCTAATACATATTTGATTAAAGATTCACTAATCCACGTATTAAACAGTAATCGTATAGTTCTTTCAAAGAATAATGTTATTTATCATTATGATAATAGAAGATCGATAATGTGTCAGTCTATGTAGAATAATGAAATCGGACAGTTCATTTTTTATGAGAGGGATGGGGAGGAAGGAGAGAAAGATAAATGCAAGAGATAATAAATTGACACGCCACCGATGTTCCATCAAACATTTTTCAAATTCTACTCCTCTTGAATGGTCAAAAGACAAACGGAAGAATGCAGCTTCTTCTCTATAAAACAAACAACAGCCCTCCATTCATTAAACCCCTCCCATAAAACTGCAGGGAGAGTTGGAAATGGTAGATAGTGGCATATCCTTTATATACTCTTACATCAATGAATCAATATTTACTATAACATACAACTCAAAAACACAAAACAAGAAATCTAATTTGCTAGTTTACATAATCTAGCATCCTCAATCATCCTACCCAAGAATCAAACCAACTATTACAGATCTTCCAAGAAATGTAATTCATTGAGAGTTCACAATCCAATGCATGCTTGAACAGCAGCGAAGAAACTATTAGACAAGCCGACAAATAATGCAAGGAGAGAGTAGTTGTAATCAGATAACTGAAAGGCTAGCCCATTTTCCGAGTTCATATGGATCAGCATAATAATAAATCTTGATTTTATTTGTCAATGACAATCCTGTAGCCAATGGCTGAGCCCTGAAGTCTGAATCATCTTGTTCTGCTGGGTCATCTGTGAATGAAGCAACATCTCCAAGAAGGCGAAATATAATTCGCCGAGTGTTTATTTGTCGAGGGAAATCAAAGTACATGGGCGTCCCGGGCTTTACTTCTGGTAGCCGGTACTCAGCGATAGTGACCACATCGTGGGGTTCCTGTGGGGATAAAAATGGAAGTTAATATGTACAATGTTAGATCCAATTAGTAAGGATAATGAAACACGACCAAAAAAAAAAAAAATCCAATAAAAATTCACCCAGTAAGAATGAAACACAACAAAACATAGACTAGGTCTTTTCTACTTCTGCGCACCGGCTTCATCAATCTTTCCTCCTAGCAGATAATATTTTAATCACTAGTCCAGAAGGCAGTGTGGCCAAAATACTAAGTAAACATCAAAAATATAATCCCTCATAATCAAAGTTCTGAGAGCATCTGCAAGAGGCTCTTTAAAAGAGACATTTTTATTTTAAAGAGCAAAACCTTGATATTAGGCTCCAATAGACTCTTTATTTTAACCTTTTAAAATAGAGGGATTTGACTCTCTACCTTTGGAGGGTCAAATTCACTCTATATATATTTTATCTCGATTGCATTTACTAAAATTGCAAGTTTCAATGCACCATCACTTAAAAGTATTCATATTATATTATATTGAATATTTTAGCAATTGACATCTATAAATATACATATTAATTCAAAAATGAGAAAAAAGGATAAATGATAGTTGAAAAATGTAAAATAAAGAGCAAAAAGTGAAGAGTTTGTTGGAATGTAATAATTTTTTTTTTTTAAAGATGCTCTTTAAAAATAATGTCTCACTTGGAGATGCTATTACATATTTCCCAAACTAAGTCCTACAGGGACATTACCAAGAAAAAAACCCCACATTCCAAACCCTGGCTGCCAACAAAGAAAAAAAAATGTGCGCGCACAAAAAGAATAAAAGAAAATGAAAGAAAGAAATTTAATATAGATATTTCCCAAGAAGTTACAGAAAACCTGCAATGCTGATTGCGAACTTAACTTCTCTGTGATATACAAAGTTCATCCCTCATCCAAAATTGTCTCCATTACTCCATCTCCTTTCCCTACCCACCTTCATCAAGCTTTCTAGCCTCAAGTTTTTTGTTTTTGCTTCAACTTCGCTCCTTTCCTTTTATGAGCATTTTATTCTTTGTCTGCACTCCACCTAATCTTCANAAAAAAAATGTGCGCGCACAAAAAGAATAAAAGAAAATGAAAGAAAGAAATTTAATATAGATATTTCCCAAGAAGTTACAGAAAACCTGCAATGCTGATTGCGAACTTAACTTCTCTGTGATATACAAAGTTCATCCCTCATCCAAAATTGTCTCCATTACTCCATCTCCTTTCCCTACCCACCTTCATCAAGCTTTCTAGCCTCAACTTTTTTGTTTTTGCTTCAACTTCGCTCCTTTCCTTTTATGAGCATTTTATTCTTTGTCTGCACTCCACCTAATCTTCACTGCCCATTATTAAGCTGGTAGAGGGCACATCACGACACCTAGTCACTCCTATAAATTACATAAACTTCTTAATCCTCTTCCAACCCTCCTCATTTCTATTATTGTTTAACGGTAACAGTATCATTTAGAGTCCAAAAGTGTTCATAAATACCAATAATCCGTTTTTCTAAAACACCACATCCTTTCTGCTGACCCCTTTCTCCAAGCAATCCTGTAAACTTTCCCACCAAGCTTTGTTTAGTTCCAGCATAGGAGAAGGCAGGATAGAAAATTTTAGGGCGTTACAATCAAGGATTTTTACTTTTGGGGTCTTTTATCTATTAATCTTGGTTTGAATTGTCAATGACAATTAATGGGGTTAAAATGAAGTAATTAACATGTCCACAACTTGGCTTGGACTCATTTCTACATTTTTTTGTGAAGAGAGGGAGAGAGCGCAAGGAAGAAGACCACCATATTCCAGTCAGACCATCATCTTGGCAGCAGCAACTACCATTACTAGCCACCCTTCGCTTTAACCACCAACCTCCAAAACCATCACCTGGCAACAGTCGCCTCACCAACCATAATCAGTTCGTCCTGAACCTTAAAATTCCACAAAATCAACCAGATTTGAGGTGTCTCTGCCAAGAAGTGTCCCTTATATTGTGCTTGTCGGGATGGATGGTGAGTGTTCAAAAGGGAGACTGGATTTCATATTTGTGGTGAAGTGGCAGGCAAACATAGGTTGAGGTAAAGGGAAGAGGGTGGTTGTTGGTGATGAACTGACTAACCATAACGTGCAGATGAGTGGCGTAAAAATAAGGACGGCAAAATCATTAACAGGAAGGGTTTAGTTAAATAATTAGAAAAATATCATAGGCAAAGTAGCATTTTTTCATTATCCAAGGTTGGATGTAATATCAGCCATATTAAGTTATTCTAATTGATTAACCATACCTTCTATTCCAATGTAAGATTAAAATTGAACCCTAGGATATTGGGTATCGGTTGAGTGAATCCAATATTACACAAGACAAATATATTATATTTTTAAGCACTAGTTGTCGCTCCAATTCTTGGGCCTTATGCGTAAGGGATATTTTGTCTTTCCTGAAAAGGTAAATGGTTTTTGGATCACCCAACTCCAATGAAGCCCAAAGGGTCTCTTGACTTTGTAAATTTTGAACATTTTTTCAATCAGCAGAGAAATGTTTCAACAATACCTGAAGGGCAGATACTTGAATATACAATACAGAAGGAGATGTGAGCCTGTCTTCTAAAAGGTATGAAAAACAGTTTCCTATATTTTCATCAGGAGAAGGTGAATGGGTGACTCGGGGCTTTATTGCACTGAAACCATCCAGGCGAAATCCTGCCAGCATGGGTGAAGCTGGGGATAGAGATTGCTCCAGAACAAGATCATTGTTGATTAACCTTTCAGCCTCAATTGGAACCTGAAAAGTGACAGTAATCATACATGAATTATGAAAAGAATTCTAAATATTCAACACTAGTGAGAAACACAGGTTTCACCTTGAATCTGTTCAACTGTGGAGCTCTCTCCAGCCAGTTCCTCACATTTATTTGGTAAGAACCTTGAGGTGATGCTCCTATTTCATTCCTAACTGGGCTTCCAACCACTAGAACTCTTTTAGCATGAAGGCATGGATCACTATCAACAGGTCCCCCAAAAGAGGCACGTCTGTTGAGTTGCAAGAAGGGATTTTCATCCATAGACAAAAGATTGAAGTCTCTCTCAAAATTGACAGAACTAGAACCAGTTCTCTGAAGACGCAAGGTCATCCATATAATGCGACATCGAACAGGATTCCTGAAGGAAAACCTTATATGTCTAGGCACTTTGTCATCTTTAAATGACTTCTCTGGCCCACAAAGATCAGGGGAAGATGTTATCAGAGGGCGGATGTCCCATTTCCCTGTACATGATCTCTCTTCCTTGTCAATTTTATTGCTTGCCCATATTTGCACCTGTGTATACAGGAGAAGCACAATTTTAGTGAATAATAAACTGCCATCAGACTTCAGTGTTTAGTCATGGTCCTTGATTTGAGAACCAGAGAATTATTTATGAAATCAATAAATGTACATGTAATGAACATCTTCACAAAATAAACAGGGTTCTAGAGATTTTTCATTGACAAGTATGTGATCATTCTAGGTAACCACTAAACTCACAATTCTAGTGATATGAAAGTCTGCATAGAACTTCCATAAACATCCGTTAGCATACTAGACCCAGTAACCCTCGCAAACTCTATTTTGTTGCAAGCACAATAACATGTTTAAGTAAAATGGTCCAATAACATTATCACATCACTAAAATATTCTTAGATTTTTTTCCAGCATATCAACCACGGCACAATAGAGATTTGGTTTTCTTTAACTTATCCATATTCCTTTTCACTCTCCCATTTACATCAGATTTGTCACTTGTTTATTTCTTATTTTGGCAGAAGCCTTGAGCTTCAATTTGATTCATCCATTTATTTTCCACTATATAGGAAGAGGGGAAGGATCGAACCTACTTATACATTTAAATGTTAATTACCCAAATATACAATACTTCTTTAGAATAGCATCATAGCAATTATATGACCAAAGTAGGGAGAATATACATTACAGTGTCTAGAACTGCATGTTGGTTTGGCGCCATTGTTAGTGATCACCACAAAAGGGGGGAATAGTAAAGAGATAATAAACAATTGCGCAAGCAACACTTTTGTCCATCAAGCAGAGACTTGGCAGTTGAGTTTTACAAAACTGTTTTAACTGGGAATTTCTCGAGATGATAGAAAACTATCCAGATTTGTAATAGAAAAGGCAACCTTAACAAACATGAGCATTATGATTGGGATAGAGTTATGGCATCAACTGTGTATGCGGCGTTCATACTAGTAAGTTTTGTGGGCTCAAATATACAACAGGTCATCATTAGGACTCGAGATGGGAGACGGGCTCTCCTTAAGCTAGGAAGAGATGGGGCTGCAAGGGTGATAAATGGTCTTCTGTAAGATTGGAAAGAGTTGGCCCATGACAAACAGGCATGGCACTTTAAATGGTTTAACAAGGAACCTATTAGTGTGAAAAATATTTAGCAAACCACAAAAAAACTTGTATAATGGCAAATAGCATACTACTACACTATACATCACCAGAACTTGTTTCCTAACCCAAATTCAAAAAAATAAAATACAATAAAATAAATGGGAAGAAGCTCTCCTCTTTCATGAGAATATCCAGATAAACTGGGCATTGTTAATGTAAAGTCACTAAGTGATGTATGATAATACAAAAGATACCAATTGCTCTCTAACTAAAATGGAAAAAATTGTTTTGTGCAGCAATTTTAGGCTTCTCTGATTACATTTGATGTCTATACATTACATGGCAAAACTTCTGGTAATGTTCATTTAAAAGAGAGCTGGGCAGAAAATATACTTACAGTAGGAGCATCTGACATTGAATAGCCACATGGACTAACCAAAAGGACAACGCCGGAGACATCAGAAAGATTACTAAGAACAATAACAAATTCAACTGATGAGGCACTGGACGGAGCTTTCCAATATGACTCTTGTGATCCAGAATCCAAGGGAGCAAGCAACGAAAACAATGGCGCTGATCCTGCTGCTGTCTCAACCTAGATAGCATAAAGGCACATATTCAACCACCCTATCCAAATCATGCCTGGTCTGATGCAGGACAGAAATTCCATTTTGACTAAAAGAAGTTACTTTCATGCTACACTAATCCCACTTCATTTGAAATTATTTTACTAGTTCTTTTCATAGTCGGATTAGGAGTTACTTAACTAATTTGTTTTTCCAAGTTGTTTTAGGTTATCTTATTACTTTATGACCTTTTCATGTATTAGGAACAGACTCGTGTTTCCATTAGAACTAAAATTACTTTGACAGAGAAACTTCCAATTTTCTGAGCCATGAAACAAAAATGCCCTTCTCACAATTTTGCATGGATCACAAGTGCAACTCAATTATTATTCAATCTTAGAAGTATATTTCTACCCTTTACTTTGCTCTTACATCACGTTCTCTTTTGTTGTAATCAAATAAATGGAATTTTCTAACTATTTGACATTAGGAAAAAAGAAAGACACTAAGAATAACAATGTAACTGTTTAATCACTGTTGGACAAAATCATCATAATATCAAGCGATAATCTACCTTGTCTTAAGGTGAAGAGAGAGAATTATAACTCTAAATCTAAAAGGCAAAAAACAGTAAGCTGAGAGATGATTGTAGACTACTAATCCAGAATACTTGATGAGGAAAATGACATGCTGAATACCTTAAAATCCATAATGTAAAAAACAGGTATAATGCTCTATTTAACTACTTGGTTTTGTGTTCAACTATGCAAGCAACTACTTAGTTCAAATGAAACCAAAATTTCTTCACTATTAAGGAAATAACCAAATTAGAGACAAAAATCAAACTGAGGCAATGAAAGCTCGGTACATTTTAAATGATGAGTTGCATACAAAAACGTGATTGGATAAAATCAGAAAATATTCAGAGCAATACCGAGTGTAAAAAGCTAGCCAATGGAAACTCTGCAAGGGATTCCTCTCCATTCATTAAGCTGTTTAAGACCTTAGTGGTTCCCTGACTGTTTAGATTTCTTTCAGGAAGAAATTTTCTCGAGGACAATCCCATGACATGGTTCAGGGCGTCCTGTGCAGCAGCACCTGCCCGAGTTGTTCTTCGTTGGCTAATTAAGACCCTAACATAATCCAAAATCAATGCATCAAGCACAATTTCATGGCAACAATGTTTACATATAACCCCATCAAGTGCCGCCGACCGATTTGAAGATGCATCACTTGAATATCCATGAACTGATCCTCCGTGGCTACTTGTGCCATTGTAACTTGGAATCTGCCTTGTGTTGGAAGTTGCTAGTAGAAGAGCTCCTTTTCCAGCACAACAAACTTTACAAACCTTTCTTCCACAATCAGAACACAAAAATATAGATTTTGAAGTCACGGAAGATGATGTAGAGGATGTATGTTCCCCCAACCTAGTTTCAGCACGAACCTGACACATGCCACCATAACATCTCTCTTCAATGCCTGTAATATTCCAGAAATCTATAGAACTTTCATCAGCAATCTCAAGACCAATTGAAGCAGTAATTTTGTCTTCAAGGTAAGCCTGCCCAAGCAACGCAAGAGTGCTCGCTGCTCTGCATAATCTTCCAAGGTCAGATTCAAACAATAAATTTGAATTTATAGTCGCAGGATCAATGCTTATTGACATGAGGGCTCTATCCCTACCGGCAGCAGACAGATTCAGCCGAAAACGTTCTATTTCAAGTTTCATAGCTTCCATGAAACCCAATTTTCTTTCCTGCTAATAAATTTGACACATAAAAGGAAAAAAAGAAAGATTAAAATGCATAACAAAGTGCAACTGAAATACCACCAAACAATTGAAACTTGAGAGCAAGTCAAGGGAAGAGTTCATGAGAAGCTTAGCTTGTCAGGCTTCCATAAGATGTTCAAATATACCTAATTCTTGAAATAGGATATTCATTTCAATCATAATAATTGATGATTACAGAGAGATAATACTGGGGAAATGACCAACCACAAGCCAGTCGAATCCATTTTGGTGTTGGGAGGTTCCATATCTGAATCTATATCTTCCATACTTTTTCATCTATAAGCACTTATCGAATAACCAAACAGTCCAAGTGTAACACTTGATAAAGTTACCTTTTTGTTTTACTGTAACAAAAAGGAGAATAAGCAAGAAACTTGTGTACTGGAATAAGGAACCATCTGAAGTCTGAGCAAATCAAAGCAAAATGTCGTGGTATCTAGATTATAATTTTAGAAAGGGAAATTACCCTAATGCTAACTTCTTATTGATATACCACAATAAGTCACTTCAGTCTTCAACTGAAAATTATATAAACCCTTTCTCGTTTTGGTCATAACTACCCTATGTCGACAGCACTCTTTCAGTATCTAATATCAATGAAACATAATAAAATTGATTAGAACACCAAGATATGTTCATGTCACAAGATTCTCAAAGAACAACAAAAACTTGACAGTACAAGGGAATAAGCAGGTGGTAATTAGACATATTTTACCAATAATCAGCATAGAAATATACCATATGAGGTCCTACAATGAGTTGGAAACATTTTATATATTCTTGAACACCGCTGTGCAATGGTCCATGAGATGGAATTATCTTGGACTCTTTATTTCCATGGACTACTGGCGGCGTGGCTGCATCATCCAAGAAGTCAAGTAAGTCACTTCCCTCATGCACAAGGGTCCCTGTCACTGATTCAGAAATTGATTCTGGAATTCTTTCTCCTGTTAAAAGGTCCACTAAATTGGAAGATGTATCTACTTGAACTGGAGGTGGCTCTTTATTATTTATCATAGCTCCAGCGAAGGGATTGGTATCTGTCCCAGAAAGAAAAGGGTTGATTTCCTTCTGGTTAATATTGTTGCATTCACTTGACCTATCAGCGGAGCCTTGACAGGAAAAAATGGATCTCCATGGAAGAGGCACTCCAAGGATCTCTACCTGCATATTTTCAACCAACAAACATTAAATTGTAGTTCCTACGGATGGCTAAGAGCCATTATTCAGAGCAAACAACAGCAAACTTAGCAAAATATCATTCATTTGTTCAATTGCTACTTTTTCCTGATGAGATGGACTTTTGGTGCATTGTGATGTTGGCATAGGCAGATCTACAGAGATGGCCAAAAACAATGCAAGTTGATGCAAATAAATGCAGATAGGCAATACTTACATGCATAAACAACTCTGGGTTAGCATTTGGAGGATAAAGGTACACAGTTACAACTGCAGAAGTAATTTTTGAACTAAAGCAAACCAATGACATAATGCTTGGACATATGCTTTTATTGCCATGAATCATAATTTAATCACAGTACAGGAGATACTTAAAGTAGTCAAGCTTGTCTGGTATTAACAGAACCCTACGATGATCTGGGAAGACAGATTTAGCACAACCGATCAGAAGATATGAGATATGATAGAAAAATGATCTGGTGATATTTTCAGGGAAGTATATGATGTTAAAGCTAAACTGAAAATATAGTCAGATCTTTAGTTTCTTCCTTCAAGTGTAAAACGAGCATTCTTAATTTAGATAGCGCTACTCTATTTTATCTCAAACCAAACCTCCCCCTACCCTCTATCCCCCAAAAAAAGAAAATGATACAAAATGAAACTGAAAAGGAAAGTATAATTCATTTTGTGAACCATATTAACCATTCAGTTGTTTTATTCCCAATCCATCCAGACAAAATATGCATAAAGCCATTATGTTTGAATATGTATAATTAGAAGTGGTCCTTACAAACTGGTCACGTGCAAGAAAGAGATGGGCAGGAAATAATGTTTATTTGATTTGTACCTCACCAAGTGTTATTGGGCCTTGTCCAGCCACAGCAGGATAAAATGTAAGTGCAACAACATGAGTTAGGAAGTCCAATTCTCCTTCCAGTTCTTCAAAATCATACAATAGGGAAGGGCTAGAAATTTCTTGTGCGTGTAAACGTGCACCTGCACCAGTAACAGCCATATCCTCCGCACTAACTGCTCCTGATAATGGTATCAGAATGTTTGTCCCATTTGAACATCGAGGTATAGAAGCTCCCTGTAAAGAAAGTCAATATCAAACTAGAAACAATAAGGTTGAAACACCGCTAACTATGTTACAGAACACAAGTTAATAAACATTACATTCTTCTGACTGCACAAGGCAATACAGAGAATTATAAGGGTAAGACTGCTTATTTCAGAAGAGTTGAAACTTGAAACAGACTAGTTCACAACAATACTATTTCGTTCACTATTAGGTTCTAATACCAGGAACTATTTCCTTACAAAAAGAAACCCAGGAAAGAAGTTTTAGACAACTCAAATAATAACAATAGTACCTCCCCCAAGTCTCCAAACTATCCAACAAAGTATGTATACGAGTAGGAAATTATTGAAGATTCGAAAACAACAAACAAAACAAATTTTCCTACATTCTTATTCCTGGATTTCTCTCCTATATATAGAGGCATATAGGGTTCCTTCAGTTGGAGAAAGTATTACACAACGATAGGTGCAATGGAGTTATTTTCAGCAAAATGCACAATCCAGAAAGTTTATCTTTTACAAGTACTACAAAAGTTATCTTTAATCTTCCAGCCTCTAGAATTAACACTGGGGAGAGGGATTAGGGAAAGCAATATAATTCATCTTTTTTTGGCTGAAACCCTTCACCACCGAGAACTCCAGAGAAGACATGGAAGAATTGGCATTGCCCTCCTAAGAAGTTCCAGTAAGAACACTTATATTGTTCAATTACTATGGCCAATAAAAAATTCCTCCCTAATGAGTAGGCTTGCATCATTTTAAAAATATTGTTTGGAAACATACTATGAATCCATAAATGTTCTCAAGTCAAACAATTTGCTCCCCTCCCCAGACCACCAAAAACAAAAAGGCCCAAAATGGTGAAACACGCAGAGAAAGATTTTGTCATAACATTCAGAAACCTTTTATATTTAAATACACTTTATCTAAAAGTTTGGATTGACTTGTTACTTTTGGAATACCATCACTGTAACTATTTCAACTGAAGGTTCAAGATCGCATATGCATTCATACGCAAGAGCACCCTCTTGTTCATATAGATTTTATTGGTTGGCCCTCTTGGCTCTTCATAAATACTTTACCTCTCTTCGATCTTTTTGCTGATTACTTCCCCACTAAGTCATACACAAAATTTAATGTATTGAATATTGAGTCTTCTCGGTCGGTCCACGTGGCTCTTAATTTCAATATATACAAACACATATACTTGCACACAACCATACATACATACACGATCAATTTCTTTTAGTTATCACTATATGTCAATCCACTTCATAGAATAAGGGGGTAAAAAGAGAGCAAAATGAGAGCAACAAAAAATTGAAGCGACTAATAACAGGTTTGCCCTCTTAAGTTACGGCAGGAAACAATTCCTTGGCAAACATGAGAAAATTAAATTTAGCATAACAGCTAAATCGTAAACTTCTGTTAAAGTAAGCAATTATACAAAGACTACTTTGCACATATACAAATAAAAATAAAAAGAAGCTTGAAGTGAAAAAGGTCAAACATATTTGAGAAGATCAGTATCTGTAAGAAATACCAGACCTCAAGAACAAGTCTAAGTCCATCCAGATAGCGCCCAGTTCTCACATCAACTGTTGATGGAAAAGTAGAATCATCAGCACCATGTACAACAGTGAGAAGAAGCTGACAAACATGGCAAGGCTCCCCAAGATAAATAAAGATTTCAACCACATCTGCAGCCTGTGCAGAAACCTGCTTGAATGATATATAATTAAAAGCAAGTTTAAACTTTTAAGAATTGTAGGTTAAAAGTTATTCCAGAGAAGAGTTTCTAATAAAATTTACAGTGGAAAAGCATTTCTAATTGGAATAACAAGGGCTTCATGACACCAAAACATAAATTCGGTACCCATATAAGATCTTTTCTTTTGAAACTGAGAAGACTGTCTCCGCCATCAGAAGATGGAGACACGCAGGAAACTGGCTTTAGAGAACACCCAAATGGTCGAGACGGTACCTGTCATCATCAGCATGAATCATGAGATACTTCTAGTTGCAGAATGAAATTGATAACATTTTGCAGAATGCTATATGACTGTCAAGACGGAAATCTGCGGAAACTAGAAAAAGAATATCTCAAACTAAAGTGACAGCTCAGATAAGACCGCCTTGAAAGGGATTTACAAGTTAACCTGTTATTTTTTTCCTCGTTAAGTTTCCCAACCAGACCTCACTAACCACCTTCCTTCTACAACCTTATTTACAGGAAGTTAAATTTCATTGGTAATGGACATCAAGACATTACAAATACAACTTGAGAACTATTTTACATGCATCTCTGGACATCTTTTGTGAAGCTCAAACATCACAGAAATAAACTCCAAGCCAACTAATATTAGGTTGAGACCCCAGCTACCAAAGATTGTCAAATGAATAAATCAAAATTACATTTCATGATTCAATTAAAAGATGATATAACAGTCCAAATACTGTTTTTCAAAGGCTTAACAAGGAGAATTTAAAATAGTGGCAAGACTTGAAAAGGAAAAAATAAAAACTTTTCTTTTCACGCATACCATATTGAGAATGACCATCTCATCTAAAAGCTCCAGTTATTATATATTTCAGCAGAACTAATATTATGCCATGTATATTTCATACGTGCATATTTTAAAATACCATGCATTCTACTCGTACCTACAACCACGATGAAAAATTAACTAAAGCATTTTATAATTTTTTGGTGCGCTCAACAAGAAGAGGAACATGTTACAAGATAATAAAAACAGAGAGAACATATTCTCTCTCAGTTCAGTGAAAGATTATTATGAAGTCATTGCCAGGGCCTGGTGAGAAATATAAAAACTAAAATTAATTACAAAGGATCACCTAGAAAAACTTGTTAACTTAACGAAAAATACAAAAATTGTAAAAGTTCAAGAAACAGAAACTAATGCATCATTGTTCAGAGTTTAGATGACTGAATTGAGGATTAAAAAGAGGGGGAAGGACTACTGCACTAAAACTAAAATTTTGGAATGCCAACAACCTATGATGCTCGGACTCATGGTAGGTTATCAGGTACGAGTAAGTAATTGTTCAAAAAGAAGAAAATGAGAATTGAATAAGGAGTTAAGACGAATAAAATAGAATTTTAGAGTTTAGTTTTCAATTATGGGAAGTTGATTAATAAATGTTATATAAATAAAAACTGAGGGACTTGATTGCAATTTGAACTTAGTGGAACACTAAGTAGCACTATATAGAGCTCATTTTTATTTTGTACAAAGAAAACCCTAAACTATCGATATAGAGAGGGAAAGAAAGAAAAAAAAGAAGGGAAAACCTAACGCCACCGCCTTCCTTTACCCTCTCGGCGACACCTCTAGATTTATAGAGGGTAGAAATGGGAAACAAGAGAAAGGAAAGAAAAGGGAAAGAATAAAAAAGGAAAGAAGAAGAAGAACAAATAAAAAGATAGAAGCAGAAATGGCAAAAGATTCAGTTGAAACTTGGAGGATCTGACACATATCCATATCGTGTCGACACGGGGTATTTTGTGCATTTCAAAGAGTCCAAGCATCAAAGCTAAGAACTACCTAACTCATGGATAGAAGATTTAAACCACAAAGAAAAATTAATTGCTTAATTTTAGTAATCACATACACATAGAGGATGGATCATAGATGAAGGAAGATGCTTGAAGAGCCTTAGTCCAAGAAACATCTCTAATTGCTTTTGACGAGTGCTATCCACAATTGCATTCTTATATCTTCTTTGCAGAGTGATTTTCATATTCTGTGCAGCAGAAAACTGCTTAAACTTTCCAGCTTCCTCATTAAAAATGCTAAGAATTTGACTGTGCATAGCTTTGGAACCAGTATATAATGTTGCATGAATATCACCAGCGACTAAGAAAAGATCAGCTAATTGAGATATTGGAAACAAGATTGTTGATCTCTTAAACTCCTCAAATGACATGTCAAACCTCTTCCAAGGTTTGTCTGGACAAGGATGATTCCATGTTGTGGTCTTAGTGTTGTGATCAATATAATATGTTTTCCCAGTCACAGCATCAGATCGTTTCTCCCAGCCAGGTGGCAACGGAGCAACATATCCAACATTGTTACCAGTTGACTGATAACCATATGCCCAATCGCTATCAAGAGATATGCCTAACCGTCTACATTGCTCCATAAAAACCTGAAGAGCGCCAAAGAAACTAGCAGCATTTGTTCTATCCAAAGAATCCGCACAATTGAAACGTATTACTCCATTTTGGTGTGATCTTAAGCAGAAGGCACCATCATACTCATCGTTGTAGATTATTTCACCTTTGCAATTATTAATCCGCTGACGAGTGGGCAGATAATCCCCCTCAGATATGTCCATAGAAATTGTGGGCGCTTTTAGAAGATACCAAAGTCCTTCAATTGTTTGCTGTTCTCCTTTCAATTTTATACTGGCATGCCAATCATAATTTATCAAGTGCAATCGAGTATAAGGAAGTTTTCCAGTAGAACGAACATAGTTTAATGATTCCTCAAAATGCTCAACTAAAATAGATTCTGATTTCCCTTCACCATTTCTCAGCAAGTTGACACATACAATGGGAACCAAAGCACTTTTCTTCTGATTCCCACCAAGACCTACATCAAGGTTTCTTGCATCATATCTCTTGGTTAACCTCTGATAGTATTGGGCACTTCCTTTATAAGGATCCCGATCTGAAACATATATTTCTGCTTCTGCAGCTGTTATCTTTAGCTCTGCACCCCACCAGATAGGAATTGTGCCTCTTCGCCAAATGTACGTGTTGAAAGGTACACTTGTACCGTCTCTTCTGGGAGCCCACACAAGTTGCTCACACTCAACTTCATTGCCTGTCCATTAAACAGGATAGAGGTGTAGAAGGGAAAAAGACCAAAAAAAAAAAAAAANAAAAAATATTTTTCATGGAAAAAAAATATTAATCAAACATCCCAAAAGTAAAAAGTTTGGTGAAAAATAAAGTCAATTAAACACACTTTAATACATTTATCAGAAAATATGTTGCATGATATTAAAAATTTGTATTTATCGTCTTGACTAAATAAATTTATTAGAATTAGATGAAATGTCAAAACTTAAGCATAAATTATATATATTATCAATGATTTAGAAAGTAATAAAAGAGTGTAATAATAAATTAAAAAATCATTTTAAAAAAAAAAAAAAAAATTATATCAATGATGGGTGGCAGTGAAATTACATCTACAAAAATAGGATATAATAAGTGGACAAATCTGGAAATGGAAATAGTGCCAGCTATGTTGGTAAGGAAAAGAAACTATAACAATATCTTAACTGATAAAAAGTAATACTCAAAATTGATGCACTAGCTCAAGTATTGAATTAGACATGTGTTATAAAAAATACCAATGGGTGGAAAACTTAAAGGTCAATTTTCTATAAGAAACAGGAAATTTTTATTGAAACATATAAACAGTACAGATATGAGGACAAGATGTCCTCTAAATACTCGACCCAATCACAAAAATTTACACCACATTACACTATCTATCTATCTAAAATAATCAAAAGTGAGATCCAATATGCAATCCTATTCCACATGCAAAGTCAGATCCCGTATGCAATCCTTGATCTTCTTATCAATAGACATCCAAAGTAAGATGCCATATGCAATCCTATTCCACATAAACCCAAAGCCCATAATAACCAATTGAATATACTAGCATTCCTTTCCAGCCATAAAACCCAAAAGATAGCTAAAACCCCAGACTTCCAGATACTTTATCTTTTCCTGGATGAACCAAAACCACCGTAGTACTGTAACACCAAGGAGAAAATGCTCTAAGTGTCACCGAATCAATTCCATCTTCCAATAGAAGCTTGCATCAAAACCATGAGCACAACTACAATGTAACAAAATCAATCAATTGATTATGGCATAAAACACAACATGAAAGAGACAAAAATATAAGGTCTCTTCTTTGTATACCTTGGTTTTTGCAACGAACGCATCGCATAGTCTTTATTACTAGGTGGTCCCTAGAACTTCACTCCTCTCAAGTTCGGAATTGCCTTCTTGATTATTGTTTGGCAGCTTAGACTAGTTTGGCTCACAGAAGAAAGGTGACTCGACTTCACAGCGACACCACAACCCTTATAGTGGAGGAAACTTTGGCCCCGTTCGATATGGATTAAAATCCAATTAAAATTGAAAATATGGCCGTTTTTGGGTCCCACTCGTCTAATAAAAATCAACAATAACGGCTAGTTTTTCAATTTTAATTCCTACCGAACGGGCCCTTTATTTAGAAATGGCAGATGTTCCTTACCAAGAACCTGAACATCAGCCTGAACCTTAACTTGAACAAATTCAACACTGAGATAGCCAAAAAAACCAAATATTCACTCTTTCAACAAATTCTTAGTAATGGAATCTTCCCTGCGCTCCACCTTAAAAATTTGATAATAATCCAGTTCTAGCCACAGACCTTCATGATATTGTTAGTAAATAGCACAGAAAATGCGTTCTTGGTAACAGTAATCTTGGTCTTTATCTCATAAATTTGGGCAGCATCCCTAACATTGAATATGATAGTCGGCCTGCCAGATATCCTTGGTCGTTGTCAAGATCATGCACATTCCATTGACCTCCAGTTGCATTGAATTCCACAATCAAGACATAATCATTGACTCCTCTTCATGCCAAACACCAATATTTTGGATCGTACTTGATTGAAGCAGCTCCAAATCTTTAATCAAATTACTTATTTTTTTATTTTCCCTCCGAAATGATTGCATGAATTGAGGTCACACCAAGTAATTAAGCCATTGAGTTCAAAGGAGCACAATTTGGTGAATGGGTGACTTATGAATTGTCAGACACATTGGAGTGTGAGCAATAATTGTGGATTGAGGGAACAAAAATGTTTTATTAGCAGTCATGCAGTTTGAGATTCAGAGAGAAAAAAGGCAAAACTCTGCCACCGACAATGAAGGTCGTGCTTGCATGATACCGCGAAACAAATTATAATTTTTACAGATTCTACAATACAACATGTCCAACCTTCATAACTACCTAACACTGGTCTGTGAAACATGGATTAGATAAATGAAGGAGAAAAATACTGAATTGGAAATCAATCAGAGATCTTTCGATTGATTAAAATTACTTCAGATTTATGAGAATTTGCCCCCCACAACCCGATCATTTAGCTATTAATCTTATCCACAAGAAATAAAGGACTGCTCAAATCTTCGATTCTTTGATTCCAGTACCGAAACTAAGCTTCTGTCAAAGAAATATATCATGATGGGGGTCACCTACCTAGCCCAACGAAGTGCTAGGTCACTAAGAATTTAGAACTGCTAGGTTTGTGGTTAGAGGTGGTTTCTGGGTTTGTTTGTGGGAATTGTTATAGAAATTTAGTGTATGTTTGACACCCATTTTGGGAGAAAAATTGGTTTTTGAATAGTGATTGATGGAAAAATGTGTGGTTAAAAAGGAGAATTTTTGGATTTATGTGTAATATTATTTTATTGATAGAATGTGTGGTTGAAATGAAGAAAGAAAAAAAGAATGAGAATGAGAATGGAAAAAAATGGGTGTCATACATAGGCTTAGTTTGCTCGTTTTACAGTTGATGGTAATCAAGGAATGATAGCATTTCTAGGTTTGTTCGTTTGTTTTCTGGTTGATGTTCAAGCATCCGAGTTGATCTGATCATTTAGAGTCATGGAAACTTCTTTCCGATTGAGCTAGGAAAACCAGAAGAACTATCACCTTTAAAGTTCACACTGACGGAAAATACACAGCATTTTAGAAATTTTGCCATCAATATCAAAAGCCAACTATAGATAGCATGTACAATAAGGGATGTGCTTCATGTGAATTCTCCAACATCATACAGAGAAATTGAACTTTACAAACAAATAAGATAAAGAAATGCAATCAGATATTAAAACACCTGTGCTATAACATGAGTTTAAACCCCTTGCTAAGTACCGAGTACCAGGATGTAGCCTACTTCGCCGAGCAATTAGTGCAACAATCCCTTCTTGTTGACCTCGGCTTCCAAAAGTTCGATATTCTGCAAACCCCTGTACATTTGTATTAATTAAGTGAGTATTTCATTGCATATTTTAACAAGTATCTATAGAGGGCAACAGTTCTGGTTCACAAAATTTTAAAACCTAATTAACAGATGTATCAAATTTGGTATCCACAACGCCAGAACACAAACATAAATCATGTATACCACATACAAGAAGATATAAAGTAACTATTAGGAAATTTTTATGGAAGAAAGAGAAACCAACGAATATTTCTTTAGGGCTGTTTGTTTCATGGGATTGGTGGGGAGTTTTTAATTTGAATTAACTCAGCATTTTTTATTTTGGTGACTCGGGCGTCCGACTTCGCCCGACTAATCCTGAAGAGTGGCAACCTTCCCCCCTGGTTCGCCTTCCGGGTAAATCCAAATGCGGTTACAGCTTATACACACTTGGGCCACACAATTAATCGGTTGTTGTATGGCTGACCACATGATTCCAATGGAGGTTAAGTTTGTTTATCTAACTAGTGGAAGAATTGAAATTAAAGATGACACTACCACTTTACCCATTTTGGTTACAATTCAACGTTTCGAGTGACATCTCCCTCATTTTTTTCCAAACACTAAAAAAGTAGTCCCCCAAATAAACAAATGAAAGTATCCTTCACCTCCATCTACCCCTCACTCACCAGCCTTTAGGGATGGCTAAGGGGTGGAGTGGGGGTTGTTTATGTATATGTGTGTGTGTGTG
>CAIGRH010165213.1:0-13988 GCA_903798295.1 Fraxinus nigra | reverse complement strand
AAAATCATAGATGATCTCGCATGTACTTTAGGCAAATCATTAAATACTTACTCATGCTTAAGGGATTTGAACCAATCACGAAACGCTTTCTTCCGAACTGGGTCGACCTCGCGGAAGAGATTGGGGAATGTCCCATCCAAGAAAGTCCTTCTCTTCGCCTCGGCCGTGAAGGGAGAAACGATGTACTGTGACGGCAATCTTGATCTCTTACCAATCACCAGCGGTGTTACGTTAACAGCACGCTTCGTACCCTTCCTCACCTCTGTCACCCCTTCCGATACAAAAACTACGTCATCCGCCACCTCTTCCCCTACCCGTCCTCCACCATTCCCCTCCATTGACCTCCGTCGGTACCCCCTCAACCTCCTCATGTACCCCCCTTTGCTACCCTATCTCCCCCATCCACCTCTGCCGGTACCCACCTCTGCCTCCATCGGTACCTTGTCCGCCATCTCCGTTAGTATTCCCTCCACCTCCGTTGGTATTCCTCCATCCACCTTCTCCGGTACTCCCTCATCTATCTCCTTTGGTTCCCACTCAAAAAATGAATCGTATGCAACATTCGATGGCCACGGCAGATCATCATACCCCATCCGACTCGCTCCACCGTCACTCCCTCCATCCCGATGACTACTGTCCCTTCGTCACCCGCTCCATCCCAAAACCTGCCAATCCCTTGTATGGATGCTATGTCGCCCCGTATCACAACGACCTCAGTTTGAAGGTTCCCTAACTCGCCTTGCATATCTGGCACATAGCGATGTAGAGCTCTAACATTATTAGATACATCGTCGATCTGTCTCTTGAGCTCTCGTCGCATCTTCCCCATCTCTTTCGATAGTCTGACATACTGATCGTCAACCTGCCGTCCCAAAGCTCGACAAATCGCGCCCATTTGACCCACTATAAATTCAGTAAAGTGGTTATACAAATAAGTGGACAGGGAAGAAGGAGACCTGATCGACGGCGGCGATGCCCTCGACGGAAGTGATGCCCACGACGCCGATGATGAGGCCCTCGGCGGAGTTGGACGGATGTGATCTCGACGATGGAGGTGATACTGGACGGCACTCCTAAAAAAATCAACAGTCCGAATGATTAATTTAATTAAAAATTGAAAAGGATAATCAACATATTGTATTCAATGAACATACCCTATCCCAATCAACGATGGGCTCGGGCATCTGATCATCTGAGGCGGTCGGAATAGATAGGCAACACATGTAACTCNGGAGACCTGATCGACGGCGGCGATGCCCTCGACGGAAGTGATGCCCACGACGCCGATGATGAGGCCCTCGGCGGAGTTGGACGGATGTGATCTCGACGATGGAGGTGATACTGGACGGCACTCCTAAAAAAATCAACAGTCCGAATGATTAATTTAATTAAAAATTGAAAAGGATAATCAACATATTGTATTCAATGAACATACCCTATCCCAATCAACGATGGGCTCGGGCATCTGATCATCTGAGGCGGTCGGAATAGATAGGCAACACATGTAACTCTGACCCTCCTCATCTATCGATGGTATCAACTTAGTGAGGACTTCAACCTAACATATTGACATTTTACCGAGTTAATAACCATGTATTGAGATTTTAAAAGGACATATAACATAAATCGTGAAATGTATAATACGTACCTCAAGATCGTCGATGGGAGATGATATTTGTTTTGCAAGTGGCTTGTCTTGTGCTCGCCAATTGATAAATCCGAGGGCAGCACATCTCCACTCTTCTCGCATACCGAGCATCCAATATGGGGACAGTCTCGTACACCCATATTTGCAACCGTTACAATTATTATATATAGAATTTAATAAAAAATATATAATTTATTATGTTGAACATTTACTTGCAAAGCCAAAAGTAGGCCATATGCATCGTACTTGTGCTTGGGTCTATCCTCTTAGGCATCGAATACCCCATCCTGAAGTGTCGTAAGGTATCCACAAAATATCTCGCTCCCAAGGATAGTTGTTGAAGGTATCAATGTCATCAACAACCTCCAAATGAAAAACGTCGATCGATGTCTTCCTGTGATGACACCTGAGTACGTTCTTGAGGATAAGCACCAAACCCAGCTTCAACCTATCAGACATATCTTCACATGCCCTAAATGCGTCTACCAACTGCCCCGACGTTACCGTCGTTTGCCCAGGAAAATATTCATTCAGCAGCCTCTCCATCGTTTGCCCTAAATGCGTCTACCAACTGTTTTTTCGCCTGTACACATCAATCCCGTGATGAGGGCAAACTCGAATATAGAAAATGTAACTACCTTGCCCCCAAGATCAAAACGGAGGACATCTCCATCAACTTTACCTAGAAAACTGTATGTCGTGCAATGAATAAAATGACCATAAGTAGGATTGCCTCAATATGTCCGTGTGCTCCTCGTCGAGTAAATATAATACCACTATAAAGATGGCAAAGTTATAGTTCGATGTAACTTTGCCTGGGATCTGTCTGACCGCATCGTCTAAATGGTAATCCATCCTACAACATTTCAAATGTTAGAATCTTATACAAGATATAATAGATAAAACATAATATAAGAAAATTAAACAAGTCGAATGACATTAACTACTATCCGTAAGAATCAATAGATAATGGAACAACATATAATGCAATAATGGAATAACTGAATGACATTAACTATAACACTCTTTTTTTGTAACTAAATATTAAACAAACTATTAAAATAAACACATTAATGCAATATAAACAAATTATAATTGCTTATATAATATTTAATTATAATTAATAGAATATTAAATAAACCATCGAATATTTAATATTTTATTATTTATAACTAAATAATATTTTATATTTTATTATTTTAATTGTTAATTGATTATTTCATTATTTCATTATTTTAATCGTTAATTGAAAATTTTATTAATTTTTTATATAATATGCAATAATCAATAGATAATGGAACAACATGTAATGCAATAATCAATTGATTATCACATTATTTCTTATTTTAATCATCAATTGAATATCTTATTAATTTTTTATATAATATTTAATTATAATTAATAGAATATTAAATAAAAAATCGAATATTTAATATTTTATTATTTACAACTAAATAAAATTTTATTATTTTTATTCTAATTTTAATTGAATATTTCATTATTTATTATTTTAATTGTTAATTGAATATTAAATTATATAATATTTAATTATAATTTGTTGATGTTGAAAAATGTATAGACAATATTCATGCCAACTTAAGGAATAAATACTAGATTGGTTTGATCTTTTACATTACAAGATCATTACACAATAATACTCTTTTTTCTCATTATAGGAGATATTTGAAATATGAAGAGAATGATAAAGTGTTAATATTTTTTCTGTGCCACCCCCTTCTTCCTTAAGCCTCTTTTTCCTTTTATAGTGGGATAATGCATGCATAATATACATCATGTCATGTCAATCTACAATACCGAGCTAAATAAGTACATATTTTGGCGTAATATGATTGGTTGCTGAGTTTGGCTCCGTCAGTTGACTATGAGTTACTAGTACAGGTGGTCCCCAACAATTAATGCATTACTTAGGAAAGGGGGCTAAGATTTTTGATTGGAGGATAATGTGAGCGCTAACGTGAAACCTTTCCATGTGTATCATCTTGATTGGTAACCTATATATCATGTTAGTGATTCTTAACCATTATTCATTATTTCGCATAGAAGGACTACACAAGCTTCTTGAGTAAGTCATTCAAGATTCGAGCTTACCTCACCACATCCGAGCTCACATTATTATCCCTCAACTAAGTACACCAACTCGAACCAAGTGACCTCGAAGGTCGATGTTAACGTTACCCCCCAGGTCAGTGCCGACCTAGGTGAGAGACTGACCTTCTGAAAATAATTGGGCACAACGCCCAATTTCTATAATGATTACTCTACATAAACGCTAGAGACACATGTCACATTGTGAACTGTAAGGCAACTTTCTTCTTCTGGAAGCATTGATTAAACGCCGTTAACCATTTAATTCTCCTTTTAACGGTTTAGATCTTGTCCTTTGACATTCCTCTACTTTCAAATAACATTTTCACCTTTCATTCTCTTACTTTTTCATCTCAAGCTTCTCAGATTTTGCTCCAAAATATTTTAGCTTTTTTCTATTTTCTTTGAGTAAGGTCATCGTCCAGGTATTCTTTTTCCAATTAGAATACCTTTTTTTTTACGTATTTATTTTCTCCTCCTTTTGCTTATATGAGTTTGGACGAATCTCGCGTGCAGTCCTGGGAAAATCAACAGGAAGAAGCTGCACTATCTTCGTCCACCCCATCCTTTTGTCCTTATTTTGCCAGTTTGAACTATCAGGAAGTGTTACCACATCCCCATTTCTTCCTTTTATCCTCCACCACCCCTTCCTAACCCTACGTCGAACTTCCTAGGAGTATGGAACATCGATGTAAGATGAGGGAGGAGAGAGCACAAGAGGAAAGTAGTAACATGGGCCAAACTTGGGGAGCAAGTTCTTTTAGGTTGATAATAACGGCTGATTCTCTGGCTACTATTAGGGCTAAGTATAACGTCCCCCCTTCTGTAGAGTTAGTAATCCCTTCTTCCTCTGACCGACCTAATACTCTCCCAACTGGATGTGTTGCTCTTAATACCACCATTTTTCAAGCTAGTCTGGGACTTCATTTTCCCAAAATTATTCAATCATTCTTCTCTTCTTGGAGAATAGCCCCTACCCAGCTGTACCCAAACGGATGGAAGACCTTAGTTGTTACCTTGATCCTATGGAAGCAGTTAGGTCACCCCGAACTAGATGTATCCCAGTTTAATTCTCTCTTTTCTTTTAAGGAAGATGGGAAAAATACGAGCTGGTGGTACACTAGTGTTAGGCCTAGGACANCAACTGGATGTGTTGCTCTTAATACCACCATTTTTCAAGCTAGTCTGGGACTTCATTTTCCCAAAATTATTCAATCATTCTTCTCTTCTTGGAGAATAGCCCCTACCCAGCTGTACCCAAACGGATGGAAGACCTTAGTTGTTACCTTGATCCTATGGAAGCAGTTAGGTCACCCCGAACTAGATGTATCCCAGTTTAATTCTCTCTTTTCTTTTTAGGAAGATGGGAAAAATACGGGTTGACGGTATACTAGTGTTAGGCCTAGAATAGGAGGCCCTCTAGTTTTAGATACCCTTTCATCGATAAAGGGGTGGAAAGAAGATTTTTTTTTTGACGTTTTGGGGGATTGGCAATTCCATCCCGACAAGATGGATATGGAGGATATAGTTCCTACCCTTTATCATTCTTTTTGTAAGTGACAGCTTATCATGTCTTCATGCCTTTTATTGTTTTTCTAGAAGTATGATTTTCCTCTACTTCCTATTTTGCAGTTTATCGACCTTGCCACCTAAGCTCGGCCATTCAGAAACGAGCTGACTCCATTCGAACTCTTTCCAACAGAGAGAGGTCTTGCAAGTTCGTGATTTCAGACGATAATTTATTTCAAGCAAGACTACTCCGAGCTTTGCCTCCAACCCCGGCGCCAAGCAGATCTGCTACTTCAGCTCATGTTTCTCTCGTAAGTCAGTTTAACATTTTCATCACTTTTATTTCTTTTGGCCAAACCTTAATACTTCTTTTTTTCTTGTATGTTTAGGCCAATAACCAAACATGCTGAACTTCCTCGCTACTAGATCAGCTAAAGCAGTTGAAGCTGCTAAAAGAAAGATGGAAGATGTCGCTGCTAAAGAGAAGGATCGACCTAAAGAGATGGAGTCTGAGCCCGAGGTCGAGCTGCCTCTACAAAGATTGTGTTTAGCAGAACTGCCTGCTACACCTGCCCCTGCTGCCCATCCGAGCTCGACCATTCCTTCGGCGATTCCAATTATTACCACAGCGTCATCATCCAAATCCCAGGAGAAATGCCCCGATCTTCAAAGACCAAATATTGAAGGCTTGGTAGGGCACCGACCTGAAATATTCTTGGATTTCCTCCGAGCTCCTTCTCTAGCAAGGGAGTCATTGTTGCTTTTTCCTCGCCTCTTAGAGAATCTGCTGTCCTTATGACAAGAAGTTGGAACGACAAAGAACATAACTTTCTAACAAAGATGCCAATAGGAAAAAGTGTTGTGTCAGCTCAGGTTCACTGTCACCGAGCTATTCTTCAGTTGACTTCAGTGGCCGACAAGGTAGAATTTCGAAAAGTTTTTTATAAAGATCTCTTTATTTCATTTAAATGTTTTAACTTTAACTTTATGCTCTTCAGGTCAAGACTGAGCTCGATTCAGTGCTAGAGTTCAAAGATCGGGCTAATAAACTTTTCGATGAAGTTGAAGTAGAGATAGCGGCCTTTGCTGGGAAAAAAGAAGTTATGAGGATTGCCTCAACAAGATGGGGAAGGAACTCAATGCCAGACTCACTGCAGAGCATATGCTAATGGTTGATAACAAGGCTCTGTAGATCTGGGGTGAAAAGGCAAATGCCCGGGTTGAGAATGAGAAAAAACAAGCTGACGAAGCAGTAGCTCAGGCAATGGCTACCAAGAAAGAGGACGAGCTAAATGTTTCCAAGGCTGTAAAGGAATGAAGGGCTTCTCCAGCTTTTGACGCCATAGCTCATGAAGCATATATCCTAGCTATAGGTGAGATCATCAAATTCGTAAACCATAAGCAACCGGATTGGGACACTAATTTTTTGGAGGAGGCTCAAAAGGAGCAGAAAAATGAGGTGGAGCAGCTACTGAAGGCAACTGAGGCCCAAAACGCTCCAGCTGAGGAGAATGTTACTTCCCCAGACCCCCTACCTCATAGTTTCCCTTACGTACTTTTGTTAAGTTCTTAAAAAACCTTTTATAATGTTCTTGCTTTATGAATGAAAGATTTGGACTTCGCCTTCTCTTTTAAACTTTCTTAGTTTCAACAATCATCTAAAAGATAATTTTTACGAACTAAACGTACTCAACCCAAGTGTTTTGTAGTACTAAATACTTCCATGGTACGCGGAGCTTAGGTCAAAAATCGCTCTAAGTGTTACAGCATTTACAACCTCAGTTCGGTCTGCTTCATGAGTAGGGCTTTGGTAATTCCTTATAGGAATTGCACTAAATGTTGCACCACTTACAACCTTAACTCGGCCTACTTCATAAGCAGGGATTTGGTAATTCCTTGTAGGAATTGCACTAAGTGTTGCAGCACTTACAACCTTAGTTCGGCCTGCTTCGTGAGTAGGGCTTTGTTAATTTCTTGTTACGAACAACATCATCAAGGAAATATATTTTCTTATTAATAAGTGTATTGTGTTGCAACACTTACAACCTTAGCTCGGCCTGCTTCATGAGCAGGGCTTTGGTAATTCCTTGTAGGAATTGCACTAAATGTTGCAGCACTTACAACATTAGCTCGGTCTGCTTCACGAGCAGGGCTTTGGTAATTCTTTTTACAAACAATTCCATCTAAGAAACATACTTTCTTATTTATAAACAACCACATAATACAAACATCTACTGGTAATATTTCTTGAGGTGTTCTGCATTCCATGGGTGCACCAATGGTCTTCCTTCCATATCTTCTAATACATAGGCCTCTCTAAGCAGTACTTTATTTACTTTATAAGGACCTTCCCAGTTAGGTCCTAAAGATCCGGTGTTTAGCTCTCTTGTAGCCAAAAAGACATTTCTTAAGACAAGGTAGCCAACCTCAAATTTCCGCTTCTTCACCTTTTGATTGTAGTACCTTACATTACATTGCTTGTAGACTGCATTTCTGATTTCAGCTACGTTCCTTTTTTCTTCTATCAAATCCAATTCACCTCATAATACTTGTTCGTTTCTATCTTCATGATATGTTAAAGTTCTGACTAAAGGGATTTCAAACCTCAAGTGGGATGACAGCTTCAACTCCAAAGGCTAAGGAGAAATGAATTTCACCAGTACTATTTCTAGTAGTGGTGCGATAAGACCATAGCACACTGGGAAGTTCCTCTGCCCATCCTCCATTAAAAGTATCAAGTTTCGCTTTAAGAGTATGCTTGATGATCTTATTGATAGCTTCAACTTGGCCAATAGCCTGAGGGTGATTTGGTGTAGAGAAATGTTTCTGTATCCCAAGCTCCTTACAAAAGTTTGCAAAGAGAATGTTGTTGAACTGTTTTCCATTATCTTTTACGATGGAATGAGGTATTCCAAATCTACATACGATTGATTTCTGTATGAATTCAGTAGTCTTGCGCTCGGTTATTTTACCCAAAGGTTCGGCTTCAACCCATTTGGTGAAATAATTGACCGCCATAATTGCAAACTTTGTGCCCCCTTTTCCGTAGGCATGGGACCAATCAGATCGACCCCCCATTTTGAGAAAGGCCATGGCACCATTATATATTTTAGTTCTCCAGGTGGGAGATTGATGTTTGGAGCGAATCGTTGGCACTTATCGTACTTTCTGGTGAATTCCAACGCATCATTTGTCATAGTTGGCCAAAAGTATCTTTGACGCATGATTTTATGAACTCATGGCTGTCTTCCAGCACGGTTCCCACATGTGCCACCATGCACATCTTCCATGGCACGTAGTGCTTCTTCTTCATTCAAGCATCTAAGCAAAAGTATACAATATCCTCGTTTATACATGACATCGTTGATTAAGGTGTACCTTGCTGACCTTATTCGTAGTTTTCTTGCTATGATGGGGTCCTCAGGGCATGCGCCTGTTTGTAGATACGCAACTACCTCATCCATCCACGTTTGCTTGAGGTCGGTCACCATATGAACATTTCCAGATTCCTCGATGGCGGGGCGATGAATTCTTCCTATTGGTATGCTATCAAACCTCTCAATTCCTTCAATTGTTGCCAACTGAGCTATGGCATCAGTACGTCCATTTTTGAGTTCGCGGAACCCGTTCAACCTGGACATTTCCCAACTTCTATAGCTCTTTTTTGACGAGCTGAAGATAATTGTTCGTTCTTTCTCCCTTAGCTTGGTAAGCTTCGTTGACCTGATTTACTACTAATTGAGAGTCACTGCAATCAAGTGGTCAATCTTCATTTCATTCGGCTTCCGTAGGCCAGCTATAAGGGCCTTGTATTCAGCTTCGTTGTTGGAGGCATTGAAATCAAACGACAGTGCTTCATAAAATAATTGTTGATTCGGACTTATCAACACAATTCTAGCTCCTGCTCATTCATTTATGGAGGATCCATCAACAAAAAGTTTCCAGGGTAGGTGATGAAACGATTTCTCTGTTGGATCCGAGCTGAACTTAGCAATGAAATCGACAAGGGCTTGGGGTTTTATGGAGGAGCACGACTTTTACTTTATGTCAAATTGATCGAGCTCAACCGACCACTTAACCATTCTATCTGAAGTATCAGGTTTTCGTAATACTTGCCTTAGTGGATAATTGGTTAATGGGATGTTCCAAGAAGTATGGTCTTAGTTTCCGAGCTGCTATGATTACTGTGTAACTTTTCGAGCGGGGAATAACGAATCTCAGCATCATGCAAAGCCTTGCTATAATAAACAGGGTGATACACTCTTTCTTCCTCCCTAGTTAGTATCGCGCTAATATCATGCTCAGAAACTGCCAAATAGAACATCAATATTTCTCTTGTCCTTAGTTTTGACAACACCGGTGGTTGCGCCAAGTGCGATTTCAGCTGGTCGAAAGCGAGCGGCACTCTAATGTCCATTCGAACTTTTTCCCACCTCTTAACGTATCAAAAAAAGTCTGCATCTATCTGTTGATTTCGACATGAAATGGCTAAGGACAGCTATTCGTCCTGTTAAACTTTGAACTTCCTTAGGCCTAGCTTGGGGACGCATTTCAACAACGGCCCTTATTTTTTCTGGGTTGGCTTCAATTCCTCTACGGTTTACCATGTATCCTAAAAATTTTCCCGAGCTTACACCAAAGGCACATTTATGGGGATTTAGCTTCATTCCATAGGCTCTCAGAATTCCGAACATCTCGGCGAGGTGCTGCTGATGATTCTGGGTATCCATGCTTTTAACCAACATGTTGTTGACATATACTTCCATGGTCTTACCGATTTGTTTGGCAAACATTGAATTAACCAAATGTTGGTAGGTTGTTCCAGCATTCTTGAGGCCAAACGACATTACTCTGTAACAATAGAGACCTCTGTCAGTGATAAAAGGCTGTGTGCTCTCGATTATGTTCGTACATGGAGATCTGATTGTAGCCTGAATATGCATCCATGAAACTGAGCAGGTCATGTCCCACAGTAGCATCCACCATCTGATCTATTCTTGGCAAGGGAAAGCTATCCTTGGGACATGCTTTATTTAGGTCGGCGAAGTCGATACACACCCTCTAATCTACATTATTCTTCTTGACCAAGACAGGATTGGCAATCCACCTGGGATATTTTGCTTCTCGGACGAATCCATTTTGGAGTAACTTTTGTACTTTCTTGTTTAGTGCCTCATACCGTTCTGGATATAAAGGTCTTCGTCGCTACTGTTTAGGCTGTACCAAAGGATCAATCCCCAACTTATGGCATATGACTTTTGGGTTAATTCCTTTCATGTCAGTGTGTTCCCAAGTAAAGACATCAAGGTTCTCTTGGAGGAAGCTGATGATCTGATCTCTTAGTAGAGACTGCAGTTCGTGGCCTATTTTTAGTTCTTTTAGCGGACTACTCGTAAAGACCTTAATAACATCCAGTTTTTCCACAAGTTTTTCCCTCGTACTTTCAATCGCGAGTCCAATGAGCTCGACAGGGTTCTGTCGTGCATATCATGCAGATATCCAGAGGGTAATGAATCATTTTTCCCTTTAAATCAATCACCACTTGACATTGATCAACAGTGTCCTTATTCCCTTTGACATGTCCTGTACCATGGGGCATGGGAAATTTGATCGAGTAGTGGTACATTGTTACTATCGCCCTGAGGTCAAACAATAAAGGTTGTCCCATAATCGCATCAAAGGGCATTTTGAGTACAGAACCACAAATTTCGCATTTACTTTAATTCGGCAAGGGGAGTCTCTGACCTCAACGTGGAGTTTGATTACTCCTTTCGCCTCAGAAAGGACACCATCAAGTCCCATAATTATGTTCGGATATGGTTGCGAAAAATCGAGGAAAATTCCAACTCGTTCCAAAGTGTCGACATAAAGTATATTGAGGAAGCTCCCTGTATCCACCAAAACTTTGGGAACATTGACTTTGGATAAAAACACAAGGATTACCAAAATTCCAAGATATGGATGTGAGTCTGCTTCTTATTCTTCAAACAAAAGCTGGTCATCAATTGCCTTCTTGCGATGTTTTTCCGTAATACCGATCTCGGAGAGGTCGACTATGATGGGTCTTTTGAACCTTGTGACGTTGGTATGCTGGTAATGTTGATTTTTCAGCATTCGAACTTCAGGACAAGGAAGGTCGACATTACAAGCTCTCGCTTCGACCTGGTTTCGACGTATTACGCATGTCCCATTCGGAGTTGGAAAATTTATGCATTAATGATATCTTGAGGTGGCAACCTGTAACTCATGCAATATGGGCCTCCCTAGTATGGCATTATAATTCGAAGGAAGATCCACAACAATGAAATCAACTAAAATTCTTCCGTGACAAGGAGGTTTGCCAAGCACCACATTGAGTCCTATTTGCCCCCGAGCTTCAATAGGATCTCCAAAGATCCATGCATCTCCTAGAATATGGTTAAGGTACCGTTTTTGTATAGCCATCTGCTCCAGAGTTCGAGAGTATAGTACATTTACTGAACTTCCATTGTCGACTAAGGTTTGATGTATTTGTACTTCTGCTACATTCATGGCTATAACTAGCACATTACTTTGATCTTGTAAAACTCCATGTGCGTCCTTTTCTAAAAATCCGAACCATTCTAGGTGTGGTGAGGTGATGACCTCCAACTCTGGACTCACTACACTGTAGTTTTACCAGATACGGGTACCAAGTGCCAGTCTGCAGCTAGTTCTTCGTGAACCCTCAAGGCATTGATTCCCACTTATCAATGTTTGGATCTCGACACGAGGTTGTGGGTCGCGAGCTTAGGATCTAGGCCGAGCTTGTTATGCTGTCCCTTATGGATTAGTCTGTTGGAACCCGGCTAGATTTGTTTCTCAGGGTTTAGCTACAAATTCATGTAGGTGACCTAGTCGGATAAGTGACTCCACCTCTTCCTTCAGATTTTTGCAGTTGTCAGTATTATGCCCTGTCGTTCTGTGATAACGACAACACTTTCCTTGATTCTTCCCAGTTACTTCTTTTCTTTGGGATGAAGGTCGGTGAAAGGCTTATTTTTCCTCAGTTTGTAGAAAGACTTCTTCCAAGGTTGCGTTTGGGGGTGATATTCGCGAAATTTGTCGGGGATATGGCCTAGAGCGTCCTTGATCCCTTCTATCCCTTCTTTTTTCCCGACTTGAGTCCTTATCTATTTGTTTTCCCTTAGTTTACCGTGGGGGTTGAGGAGCTTGCTTAGTATCATCCTGGTCTGATGTAGCTTCCTCCGCATTTATATATTTCTCAGCTTGGCCGAAGAGCTCGTGATATGTCCGAGGTCCATCTTCGTGAACAGACCACCAAAATCTTATTTTTGGCCTCAGCCCTGAAATGACCGCCATAAGTGCAGCATCATCAGAGATTTTCTCCACCTCCATAAATTGTTTGTTAAACCTGTTCAAATAGCTCTTGAGTGATTTGGTCTTTTCCTTGTTTGATGCTTACCAATCTCTCTTTTGGTGTAGTCCTTGCCTTTGATCCCATGAACTGGGCGAGAAACGCCGTAGCAAGGTCATTCCAACTTTTTATAGATCTTTGATGCAACCTTTTAAACCATCATTGAGCTTTGTCTCCCAAGGTTAAAGGGAAAGCACGGCACATGATGGCGTCTCTAGCTCCCTGCAGCTCCATCCAAGAGGCATATTTGTCCAAATGACTGAGGGAGACTCATTCCCCATCATACCCAGTCAGTTGTGGCATCTTCAGCTTTTCAGGCAGTGGTTCTGTCAGTATGTCCTCAGTAAAAGGTGAGTGACGTTTTGTAAGATACTCTTATGTGTTTTCTTTATTTTTAGCCTCCAGGTCGGTTATGCGTTTCTTGAGGGCACTCATCTCGTATTCCGGTCGTTCCACATGGTGGTTGTTACGGGGCTCCTCATGCTTACTTGTAGGTGTAAGAGAATGTTGGGAGCCTAATCTGTTGAACATACTATTTGTCCTTCTGATAGTTTGTTTCGTTGCCATAGGAGAACTTTTAACTTCTTCAGTTTGACTTTTAGAGTATTCCTCGCCTGAAAATTGTAGGGTTCTTCTAGTGGGGAGTCGCCTGGTTCTTTCTCGACGAGGAGACTCTACCTCGGTATCCCGTGGCAGATTCCGAGCTTGGTTTGTTCCAGCTTACTAACAACGTTTGTCAATTTCTCAATGGCTTCCTTCATTGTCGCCATTTGAGGGTCGATGGTTTCATTTTGACCTCATCTTTCAGGATTTCTTGGATTGATTTCAGATACTGAAAATTCGGCCATGATACTATTTTATGAATTTTGTAAAGATGTGAGGCTATTTTTCAAGTTGGGGCCCTCCTTCTAGCGCCAAATTGTTGATGTTGAAAAATATATAGACAATATTCAAGCCAACCTAAGGAATAAATACGGGATTGATTGATCTTTTACCAACGGATTACAGGATCATTACACAATAATACTCTTTTTTCCCATTATCAGAGATATTTGAAATATGAAGAGAATGAGAAAGTGTTAATATTTTTTCTGTCACTCCCCCTTCTTCCTTAAGCCTCCTTTTCCTTTTATAGTGGGATAATGCATGCACAATGCACCTCCTGTTATGTCAATCTGCAATACCAAGCTAAATAAGTACATATTTTGGGGTAATAGGATTGGTTGTCGAGTTTGGCTCCGTTAGTTGATCATGAGTTACTAGTACAAGCGGTCCTCAGCAATTAATGCATTACTTAGGAAATGAGGCTAAGATTTTTGATTGGAGGAT
>CAIGRH010165092.1:0-14034 GCA_903798295.1 Fraxinus nigra | reverse complement strand
ATTTGGGCCTCATTTTTTTAATATGGATCACCGACATTTTAATATTAATATCTACTTTTTGGTATTTGTATGCATTGAATTAATGTTATTCGACAGCTAGTTATTTATATATTTTTGAATTGAGTTACGTTAATTTGTAAAAGTTACGAATGAAATGTCGTTATTTACATTTATGTAGTGTTGCTGTAAATGTTAAAAAAATAATTATGGTATGGAACTGAACCCGAATGGTTCCATAATTATATTTGGACCCGACAGTTCCATTTATTAAATACCCGAAAATTTTGGAACCGAATCAAACCGACCCACAGACAGCCCTACCTAACACTCTCAAATATTCATCGTGAGGTTGGACACTACTTTTGTGTATTTGCACGTTAGTCCTTGAACTATGGTCCATTTTCATCTATTTCTTCCAAATTACGTCATCTCCATTAAATTGCCACATAAATCAAATATGAGATTAATGAGTACATTTTGTCACAAAATAATCATACAGCACATAAAATAAGGAGAGAAAAATATGCGTTTTACATTCCTATCAGCTAGCGTTAGAGCTCATATTTTGAGTGCTCGAGCGGGATCAAGGCTCTAGCAAGCACTTTGGTGAGCACCAGTTCAACATTTCCTTCTCTGATTGCAACTTGAACTCCTTCAAGACCTCTTCGAGTCTTTTGTCAACTTCCAAATTAAATTCCAACTTAAATTCCCAAATAAACTTCAATTTGAATTTCAAACAAGACTTCAAATAAAAATTCTCAAATAATCCTTCAAATAGAATTTTGAACACACCTTAATTCTAGCACATACCAAATATTAAAATTTAAAGCCTTTTTTGATCACCAATTTTTTTTCAAAATACAATTTTCTCTCTATTCTTTTGAAGCAGTCATTCTTAAATAAAATAATATTACACATAATCCAAAAAAAATTCATTCATTTTTAACCAAACATTTTCCATCAATTTACTATTCAAAAATGCATTCTACCCTAAAAATGGGGATCAAACAGGCCCAAAATTACCCCGTCTCTTTTATTATTTTTACTAGTTCGTGTCTTTTGGAGTAGAGGCTAGCAAAGCTTGATTGTAGAGGCATGTCTGGCTGCGCACATGTCGTCATGAGTCCGAGGGTGATCATGCATTGGTTTTGCTTAATGCGCTTAATTGCCTTGTTCTATGAGGTTCAAGTTCAACAAGTTTTAAAACGTGGGTCTCACGCTATATTTGTGGTTCAAAATAAAAAATCGCAGGGCCGCCAAATCTTATAACCAAAATAAATAAGTGGTAATCGATGTAAAGATTTACGTTTGGAGTTAAAAATAATTAAGCAACCTGAATTTGTTCTATATATTGATAATATTATGTTTTTGTTTGGCCCCATTCTTTCAAAAGTCATTTTTTTTCTTCAAATTCATTTAAAATCATATATTTTATAGGATCCACAACTTCTATCAACTTTTTAACCACGCATTTCATCAACTTTCGTAAAAATGTACTAAAAGGCTTATTTTTAACTAAACCAAACATCGGCTAAATAAATTTCTAATACTATACAAATACAATGTAAGAACAAACCTACCAGATTAATGTTTGTGTAGAATAAACATACAACTAATTCACAAAAGTTAATGTATACTTAGGACTATAATGAATAGTTATTTTGAGTTGTGTAGAATATTATCTCTAAAATGCCCTCATAAGGTATGGGTCCCATTAGTTATTACTAATGACAAAATCGACTAAAATGTTGTCGGAAATCACTGAAGCATCGACGGTTCCTGTTAGTGCACTCTAAAGTTTTATTTTTTATTTATATTTTTTCAGTTTTATAGGACATTGCGGACCTTTAATAAATGGGGCATTAGGCGACCTCCAAAGTCATCTAATACTTGAGTCGGCTTTGTCGACCCACTTTTTGCATCGTTGACATGGACAATAGATATCGGGCTCACTCGCATTCTTACAAGCTAATTTTAACACATGTAGATGGATTGTCATCGATAATACCTCGAATATGAACGTGGGAGAAGCTTTATAATACGAGACAAATATGTTCGAGTTCCGACAATATATATGAGTGAAATTGCACGACGAGGGATGATCAACAAAAACCAAACTAAAGGTCAAGATCAAACATCTAACTTCAGCCATAAAAGATCAAACTAAGGAGAGAATGTGTAGCATGTAGTTGATGTAATAGCATTATCTAGAGGTGGCAAACGAGCCGAGCCGGCTCGTCGGCTCGTTTCGACGAGTCACGAGCTGTTCGGGCTTGTCAAAATGACAAGCCCGAGCACGAGCCGAGCAAGGCGGCTCGTGGGCTTGCCCAATTTTTTTTTCCATAAAGGCTTATCTACTATAATGTGTAAAAAAAAAAAAGCTCGGCTCGGGCTCGCCGAGTACCCATTTTGGGCGAGCTCCGGGCACGAGTCGAGCTCGCCCAAAATGGGACGAGCCGAGCTCGTGTGGGGAAGGGCCAAGCCGATTGCCAACCCCAGCATTACCCCTAAAATGACACAAAGGGGGAAATATTTATAATGTTACATGCGAAATGGAACCTTTGGATGATGGGACTCATGAACTCATCTCCTTAATGATGCATCTTATCCTAAATATCAATTTTGACTCCACTAGCCTGTGGCGCGTTAAATGTCCATAAAAAAACTTTAACTTTTGTACTCGTTACAAAAGTCTAATCAATCATTCCAAAAGGATTTTATAAATTCAAGATCTTTAAATGTGGGTCGTCGCCCCGTCTTTATTGAGCTTCAGATTCTACTTCGTTGAGCCTCGCCCCTTCGGCAAAAGGGGCTTCCGCGCCACTTTGGCAAAAGGAATTTCAGCAGATCCATTCCATGAATGACTCTGGTGCTTCGAATTTAGAGGACTTTGGTAGGTCTTATGCGCTCCACGTGAGATGCCACATGGCTTCGGCAAAAGAAGCTTCGATGGGTTAGCTGCGATCCCCATGGGAGCCTTGGAGGTGAAGAGTAACAATAATCCGCCAAGTCCATGGTTATTCATGTCATGCATGAACTTTTGTCTTGAGTGAAATTTCTTTCTTGTATGGTCATTCATGTAATGTGTAGACTTCTGTCTTGAGTGGAATTTTTTTAGGGCAGGTTTTCCTACCATGGTTAGGTTTTTTACAATACAATAGTCCCCAAGTCCAAGTATATATATTGATATCATAGTTGAAGTTTGAAATTGAACCTAATTCTCGTATGTCGTCCTATCCTTATATAGTGCTGAACTGCTGAAGCTCTCTTAATAGCTGAAATTTGTTTTGTGAGACGAAATAGGAAAGTGTTGAACTATTGAAGCTCGTTGTTTTGAAAATAATTGAAATTTAATTGATGAGCCTTTTTGCACGAAACCCACAAACATATGGGATCGTTGACAAATAATACGTGATGACTTAAGAGTTATCGTCTTGCGTGAAATACATTTAATTCACATGTACTAGTTTTTTAATCAGATTCAAAGTTGTCCAATAAAATAGATTTGTGGTTGATAATTATTCTAAATTAATCAACGAATTGTAAAATTTGAGTCTTGTATTTATGTAGAATGAGTGTATTGGACTACGAATTGACATAGTACTATCTATTTCAATTCTCAATTATGTAGTTAGTATCATTCAAGCATTCTTGACAATCGATAGTTCTATTGTAATTAATTTTTTTTTCAAGACAAATTAAATATATTGTAGTCACAATCCAAATCTATTCATAATCCGATTTCGAATGAATAGAACGCATTCAATTTCACAATTATCTCAAGAATTGCATACGTGATAAACATTATTCTTTATATCTATTGCACATATGTTAATCAAGCAATGTTCTAGACCTATTTTAGAACCTCACCACTACAACACGCAACTATATATTTAATTGACGATCAAGCAATAAAATAATAAAATTACGCATGCAAGAATACTCAAGAAAAGAAAGAATTTAACTAATTACTTGTCTTAAATGAACAATAAATAATACAGAGGTTTTATTTTCATCCAATACATGAGAAAAACTAGCCTAGCATGTTGTTATGTAAATTACACAAAAAAAATTTTGAAAAAAATCACCCGATATGAAAAACAATGATTGGAAAGTGAAAAATCAATTTCTATTTCGTTAATTTTCAACATGAACTTTGAATTTTCAATCTTTTGTGTTAATTGCTTTTGAATCTTATGCTAGCCTCCTTATTGTGGTGAAAATAGGGTTTTGATATGTTCTTTCATTCCGACCATCGCCTTGTAGGTTAAATAATACGTTGAATTTGCTTTCCATAAGAATTTGGATCAAACTATGAAGTTGGGCTGTTTAGACCTTGAAATGGCTCGAGCGCGTACACGTATAACCATCGCGTGCATGCCGTTGAACCAAATGGCTCTCGGGTTGGGAAAAAAGGGTATAGTGTGTGCACCATGAATTGCCCACACAAGTAGGTTCCTTTTAGTTCGTCCTTAAAAATTTTTAGTATTTTGACCATAACTTTTTCTACAAATATCTAATTAATGTGATTCAAAATGTGTTGGAAAGATAATTCAAATGAATATAATTTTCTAGAGTACATTGTTTCCAATTCAAATGTTTACTATCCAAAAAATGGGTCTCAAGTTGAGGCTAAAAATTCGGAGTATAACTTTTTCGGCTGGAAATTGATTTGTGAAAATATTTCCACTATATTTCACTCATTTGACCTCCAATTGCATCCAATTGATACTATATGATTTTCAATCATTGTTTTGTACTCCATATCAACTATTAGATTCTTACACTTTGATCCCTAAACTTTGGATTTCTTTCATTTTTGTACGTTTTTCGTTCATTTCTTCCAAATTCACCAATTTGCATTGGATTCAACCTAACAAACATAATTAACACAAAATTAAGCTATAAATTATCCAAAATACTAACAAATACTCTAATTTAATGGCCTAAATAAGTGTACAAAGTACACTTATCACAGCCTAAGAAGGCAAGTGCTGAACTGCTAAAGCTCCTATCTTGAAAATAACTGAAATTTGTTTGATGAGCCGGAGTAGAAAAGTGTTGAACTGCTGAATCTCCTTTTGATTGACAATGAAGTATGCTTTTGATAATAGTGCAATGATTTGATGTTTTTTAACGTTACCAACAAAATTCAACTGAAGCGTTTCGACTTCCAATGCATGTACAGTTGTTATATATTAAATGTGCAATGATGGCCACGATGTTGCATTTTGATACTGACCTGTCGAGGTGAGTGCGTGATAAACACACATCAATCAGAGACGTTAAAAATAAAAATTGTTTGAATTCAACGTCACGGATGAGATTAAAAATGGAAGCTCTAGATGGAGTGGATCTTGATCCAATGGTTGCGATTTGTCTCTCCTTAGTATAAAAGCAAAAAACCTGCCATTGTTTTAGTTTTTTACTTTTGCAGAAATCTTCAAATCTCTCCAACATTCAAAAATATTTCGATCGCTTCTGTTCTCAGACGACACCACATTCTTTTTTTAACCTCCATTCATTCCATCTTTTTTTCGGTTTCAATAGCTTATGTATAGTGCTAGCAGCGGAGCCTTTTGGGCTATAAGTGAGGGCCATATTGATTGCGAGGCAGGGTGGAGGCTGGGAGAATCCCTTCTACTATGACTTTTGCAAAGTTTGTTGATATTATGGAGAAGTATAGAATCACATACGCCGTAGAACTTCTAAAACCTGAAGCCTATGAGCGTATCTGTTATTTGAGGCTGAGATGTGTGGCAGTTAGTGAATATCTATTTATGGTAGGTATACTTCTACATATGTACCCATTTTCTATGGCAGTGCTGAGGTCTTATATGTTGGCTCCAACCCAACTATTGTGAAATGGGTGGAGCCAGGTAATTGGGGCTTACTTCATTTGGTAAGGATATGCCCATTCGTGTCTTCCAAACACTTTTTCAATCACGAGTAGCTGGGAAATGGGAGTCTAAGGGGTGGTACTATATGACCCATTGGGGGAACCATGCCCTTTTCGTAGTAGGTATGTCATTCTCTATCAAGGGGTGGAAAGAATAATAGTTTTAGGTGAGAGATAAGTGGTGATGGTAGAGGGAGATAAGGCACCGGCTTGCCCTGGTACGTCGAAGCTCGTGAGTTTCTCTTTTTAAGACTTGTCATTTGCTTATAATTTTATCTTACATTTCTTGGTTTGTAGTTTTCAGAAATCGCTTTGAACTTTCCCAGGCCGAGTGAGACGTCACCGAAGACATTTACAGACATCCTCCAAGGTTGCGCCACTTCGACTGCCTAATTGACCAAAGTAATTTCTTCCTGGACTTCATATTGATGGCGTCAAAAGGTAAACACTGAAGCCTTGTGTAGGTACATAGTATTTAGTATAGATTTTAATATCATCTTTACTACTTGTAGATGATTTTTGGAGGAAGAAGTACCCACCCCACCCCACCCCATCCCACCCCACCCATGACATGGCTTCTATCTTGAAAGCTATTTCCATAGTATGCTTCAGGGCTTTGAAGCCCTCTTCTGGAGGTGCTAAGCATGTTAGGAGAAAGTTAGAATGCCTCAGCAAAAACCATGTTGAGAAAAGTGAGGACGAAGAGACATAAAGAGTTGATAAAGGTAAAAGGAAAATGGAGGACTCTCGGAAGAAAAGAAAATTATCCCATAGTACCGGCTCAACTTCTGGGAATTTCGGTATAACCACTATAACAGCTGCCAAACAGACCCCATCACCTCCGAAGTTGATGCAGGTTTCATTCAATGCTGCGCAGACCCAAAAAGTTAAGGAAGCCAATGAAGAGGCTACAAATGAGGTAGAGCAGACCTCTGAGGCTGTAAATAAGGCACCAATGGCGAGAACCACTGGAAAGTCTAGAAGATTTTTGGCTAGTCAAGATTATGAGATTGCTCCAGTGGTGATGGACATGTTGCTCCCTGAAGTCTAAGGTGCTACTGCCAATTTTTACAAGTTTTGGACTGAGAGCTAGCAGAATTATGTTTCCACCCACGACACGATGGATCTTACAGCTACATTGGTAAGCCAAAGTTCCAGAGCCCCTGAAGTGCCAAGAGGTTTTGAAGGATATTCAGATGAGCACCTGGGAGTCGATTGAAAAATTGGCCTAGCAGAAGAGGAGATGAAAAAGATGAAAGCTGACCCCGAAGAGTTGAGATCCCAGCGAACTAAATATGTAGATAATTTAGATTTTACCTTAGTAGAGATCGAAGCTCTAAAGAGGGAGGTCCATAAATCCTAGTGTGAAGTGGCTTCCTTGACAAAGAAGGTTGGAACTTCAAACAATCATAAGAAGCTAATGGCCGAAGTTCTGGAGAAGGCCAACTTAGAGAATGCTGGACTCGCAAGGATGCTAATGGGTTTCTGGAGACCCAAATAAGGTACTATGAGAAGGAAGCTGAACAAGCCAAAGCAGATACTCAAAAAGTAAGTGAGGAGACGGTGATCGAAACAGTATCAGCGCTTCGGTGCCTATCGGATGAGATTTGATTATGTCAAAGTAGTAGACAGGGTAGGAGAGCTTTACCCAGAACTCAATGCTTCTGAACTGAAAGCAGAGATTTAGAGGAGGTACCTTAGACCCTAGCTGATGACGCGGTAGAAGAAGCTGAAGTAGAACAGATGTTGCTCTTGAGGATGAAGCTCAGGCCAAGAAGCTCCATTTGCTAAAGCGCTTGCTACGAAGGCATCCAACTCTCTGTCGTCTCCGACATAGTGTTGAATTTTTTTATTTTGTTTTCTATATAATGGCTAAGGCCCTCTGTTGTTTCTTTATGACGTTCTGTTTCATCATGGGAGGTTTGTTGTACGCCTCATATGACTGATGAGGTAATCCCTTTTGGATTCAATCCTCATCTCCGAGGTACCCACGCTTCCCTATATGGTGAATGGTTCGTCTATATAGAGGATTCCTCTATGACGTTCATCTTCTTCATGGGAGGCTTGTGTTGTACGCCTCGAAGTACCAATGAGATAATCTCTTATGGGATCTAATCCTTATCTCTAAGGCGCTCATGCTTCCCTACATAATGGATGTTTCATACATGTAGGGGCTTCCTCATGACGTTCAACTTCATCATGGGAGGATTATATTGTACACTTTAGAGGACTAATAAAGTAATCCTTTTTGGGATCTGATCTTTGTCTTTAGGGCGTCCACACTTCCCTACATAGTGGATGGTTCATCTATGCAGTGGCTCCCCCATGACATTCACCTTCATCATGGGAGGCTTGTGTTGTATACCTCTAATGACCAATGAGGTATCCATTTTGGGATCTGATCCTTATCTCCGATGTACCCACGCTTCTCTACGTGGTCGATGGTTCATCCTTATAGAGGCTTTCCCCCTATGACATTCAGTTTTATCATGGGAGGCTTGTGTTGTATGCCTCAGAGGACCAATGAAATAATCCCTTTTGGGATTCGATCCTTGTCTCCGAGGTGCCCATTCTTCCCTACATTGTGGATGGTTCATCCATGTAGGGCTTTTCCCATGACGTTCAACTTCGTCATGTGAGCCTTATGTTGTATGTCTTGGAGGACCAATGACGTAATCTCTTTTGGGATCCAATCTTTGTCTCCGAGATATCCATGCTTTTCTACATGGTGGATGGTTCATCCATGTAGAGGCTTCCCCTATGACGTTTAGCTTCATCATGGGAGGATTGTTCTGTATATGTATTAGACAATGTGCTTTTATTAAATCATTTCAATGTATTTACAAGGGTTGGGAAAGTTCCTCTGACTGTAAAGCCCATTTACTAGTAGTATATTCTAAAATGCTCTATGTTTCATGGACGATGTTGCATTTTCTCATCCAGGTCTTCTACCCAATAAGCGCTAGGTCATACAATCCTTCTCAGTTTGGACCTAACATGTTGGCCCTGGTTTTTTGGAAGATATGAAAACTCTCTGAAGTACTAGGTCGTTAATTCAGAAGGACATTAACTCTCGCATTTTAGTGGGTCATCTTCCTTTGATATGTGGCTAATTTCACTTCAGTTTCATCCCTTATTTCATCTCGAAAATCAAGCTCGCACCTTTTGAACTCATCGTTGGATATTTCATTGAATTACAATCGACGAGGAGAATGCAACCTGACTTCAACTGGGCTCTTTGCTTTTGCAACGTAAGCCATTAAGAATGGGGTTTCTCCAGTAGCGGTTCAACTTGAAGTCCAGATTTCCTACAGTACATGTGGCACTTCATCGACCAATGCTCCTTTGGAGTCGTCAATTTTTTTCAAAGTATACTTGATGGTTTTGTTTATGACTTCTACTTGCCCATTTTATTGGAGGGTGAGGTGTCGAAAAATTCTTGTTGATTCCGAGCTCCTCACACAAGTTTAGGACATTTTTGTTATCAAATCTGAGACAATTGAATGGAGAATCCTGAACCGAAATATTATATTTTTTCCAAAAGAACTTGGAAGTCTTGGCTTTCGTAGTTCTAGCCAAAGGTTCAGCTTCAACCCATTTCGTAAAGTAATCAATGGCGACGATAGCAAAACTTGCACTACCTCTACCCTTGGGTATGGGGTCTATAAGGTCGATTTACTATTTGGAAAACGACCATAGGCTGGATGCCGCTGTTAGTTTTTAGGGCGGTTGTCTATGGACAGGAGAAAAATGTTGACATTTATAGCATTTTTGCACAAATTGGATCACGTATTTTTTCAAAATGGATCAATAATACACTTGTCGTAGTATTTATGTGCCAATACAAGTCCTCCAGCATGATTGCCACAAAATCCCACATGAATTTCGTGGAGGATGTTCCTCCCCTGGACGCATCGAAAAAGAGATAAGGAAAAACGCACATCATCATGGAATACAAAGTGGGTTGCCCTTATCCTAAGTTCGTAAGTTTCTTCTTTGTTGCTAGGAAAGGTTTGATCCTTAAGGAAGGCTACTATAAGTTGCATCCATGTAGGCGTTCCTTCTACCCACATTACCTATTTTCTTTTAGTAGTGGAATGTTCTTAGAAGTGTTCGATCAGCATAGTCGCTAGTAGTTTTGAGGTCTTGCTACTAGCCAACTTGAACAAGGCATTGGCTGGGCATTTTCAACACGCGGGATCTGAGCTAACTCGAATTTTTCAAAAGATGGGAGTAGATCCATTACCAGTTTGAGGTACGAGCCATGCTCTTGTCTCTTACTGTGAAGTTACCGTTAACCTGACTAAATATTAGTTGGGAATCACTGTTAATGAGCAACATCTTCACTTACATTTCTTTAGCCAACCTTAAGCCGACCAGTAGTGCCTTTTATTTAGCCGCGTTGTTGGTAGCTTTGAACTTGAACCTCACTGAAAAGTTACGCTTGTGTCCCTCGGGACTAACCAGGACCATACTCACTCTTGAGTTTGTTTTCCCAGATAAACCATCCATGAACATATTCCACGTGACAGGTTTTGTTGGCTCCATTATTTGGTCTATCTCCAAGAAGTTGGCAAATCCCACAATGAAATATGTGAGGGCCTGACCTTTGATAGCAGTTTGTGTTTTGAAAACAATATTGAACTCACTAAGCTCCACTACCTATTTCAGCAATTTTCCTGAAGCATCGAGTTTCTGAAGTACTTGCTTGAGTGAGAAGTTGGTTGACAAAAGTATTGTGTTAGCATGGAAACATGGCTCAATTTTCTAGATGTAGTGATTAGAGTTAGAGGTAACTTTTCCATATCATGATAGATGGTTTCTATTGCTAAAAGTGCCTTACTCACATAGTAGATAGGCAACTGGAGGGTATCTTCTTCTCTTATGGGAACTGCGCTAATGCCTTTATTAGAGACGGCCAAATAGAGTTGCAAACCTTCTCGGGCTTGGGTTTTGAGAGGAGGGGGTCTATCCTATAAGCTTTTCCAACCCCTAGAAAGCCTCTTCACACTCCTCCATCAATTGGAACTTCTTGCCCCCTTTTAATATCTTAAAGAAATGGAGGCATCTGTTGGTGGCTTTCGAGACAAAATGGCTTCAATCTGCTACACGTCCGGTTAAGCTTTGCACTTTCTTTGATTTTTTAGGAGACCTCATCTTGAAAAAAGCTTGGATTTTTTTCTCGATTAGCCTCTATGCATCTTCGATTGACAATATATCCCAAGAATTTGCCTGTGGCAACACCAAACGCACACTTGAAAGTATTCGACCTTATTTTGTACATTCGTAAAAAATTTGAAAAGTTTTATCCATGTGCCTTACATGGTCATCTGCCTTTAAGCTTTTCACAAACATATTATCCACATAGATCTCCATTGTTTTGTCGATGAGATTGGCAAACATTTTTTTAACAAGCATCTGATAGGTGGCACCGACATTTTTTAACCAGAAAGGCATCATCTTGTAACAATAAAGGTCTATATAAGTAATGAAGAGGTGTTTTCCTCGTCTGCTGGGTGTATAGATATTTAATTATAGCTTGTGTAGGTATCCATGAAGCTCAAAAGTTCGTGCCCAACAAAGAAGTCCACAAGTTGGTCTGCCCCGGAAAACTATTTTTAGGACAAGCTTGGTTAAGGTTGAAAAAGTTGATGTACACTCTTCATTTACCGTTGTGTTTCTTTACTAAAACTAGGTTTGAGAACCACTTTAGGTAGACAGCCTCCCTAATGAAGCCGTTCTTTATCAGCTTTTACACTTTGCCTCATATATCTATGGGTTGAGGGCCCTTTTCTTCTGTCTATACGGGGCAACCGTAAGATCAATTTTTAGAGTGACTACTGACCTTGGGGTCAATGCCTATCATAACATAATGCCTCCATACAAAAACATCAAGATTTCTACACAAAGAGTCTTTGAGCATTTCTTTGGCCTCTGGTGGCAGGCATTTTCCCACCTGAATGCCTTGGTGGGGTTTTGAGGATCTACTGAAATTTTCTAGCTCCTCCATTGGTGTTGTTTGGGATTCAGACTTAATAACACGGGGTCCAGTCATAGAGCATGAGTACCTACTCGAGGGCATCCATCATCTCGACGTCTTCTTGATCGAAATTTTGGCCTCGTGGGGCATTCCTCATATCAACATCCATCAGCACCACATTAACATCCATGGGTTCGACCTTTTTTATCGAGTTTTACATGCTCCTTTTTTGTCACCCCTAATTGTGGCAATCCTATACTCTGTAGGGAATTTTATGCATTGGTAATGAATGGAGATGACGGTCCATAATTTTTTTAGGGCGAGTATACCTAGCAACCCATGGTCACCACCTATTATCCATCACCAAGAATTTCATAAAGTTTAAAGCTGTCTAGGATGGCTCTCCCATTTCCACTACAAGAGTTATTTTTTCCCTTAGGACGATGCTATCACCGGTGAAGCCGTACAAGGGGATTGTGATGGGGGTTAATTCGTGATCGACGATCATCTTATCAAAAGTGGTTCCTAAGAAAACGTTAACGAAGCTACCATTATCCACTAGCATCCACTTCAACCCATTACGGGCCACAATAGCCTTTACCATGAGGGAAGTATACTCCCTCATGGGTAAAGGCGATGGGTGGTAATTGCCTTCTTCGGGAGCTGATGTCTACTATATAACTAGTTATTGGGGAGTCCTTAGATTCTTTAGCATAATTCCTTTGTGAATTCATTANGGGTTAATTCGTGATCGACGATCATCTTATCAAAAGTGGTTCCTAAGAAAACGTTAACGAAGCTACCATTATCCACTAGCATCCACTTCAACCCATTACGGGCCACAATAGCCTTTACCATGAGGGAAGTATACTCCCTCATGGGTAAAGGCGATGGGTGGTAATTGCCTTCTTCGGGAGCTGATGTCTACTATATAACTAGTTATTGGGGAGTCCTTGGATTCTTTAGCATAATTCCTTTGTGAATTCATTATATTGTCCCCAACGTAGGGTCCTCCAAAAATCGTATCGATTTCATGGATACGATGTCTTCCATGTTAGCCAGGGGGTCCCTACGTTGTTGTTGTCCCTCCCTAGACCTTTCTCTATCGCATTCCCTCCTCCACCTTGGAGATGGCTCCCGATGGAAGGTTTAGCCTCTTCACGCTTTGGCCTTTGATCCTGCCTGGGAGGGGGGGCATGTTCCTAGGAGAGCAATAATTTCTTTGGTCGTTCCGTGTGTTCATCTGCCTAAGGTGTTGGGCTATGTCTCTACAGTCTACTGTATAACTAGTTATTGGGGAGTCCTTAGATTCTTTAGCATAATTCCTTTGTGAATTCATTATATTGTCCCCAACGTAGGGTCCTCCAAAAATCGTATCGATTTCATGGATAAGATGTCTTCCATGTTAGCCAGGGGGTCCCTACGTTGTTGTTGTCCCTCCCTAGACCTTTCTCTATCGCATTCCCTCCTGCACCTTGGAGATGGCTCCCGATGGAAGGTTTAGCCTCTTCACGCTTTGGCCTTTGATCCTGCCTGGGAAGGGGCATGTTCCTAGGAGAGCAATAATTTCTTTGGTCGTTCCGTGTGTTCATCTGCCTAAGGTGTTGGGCTATGTCTCTACAGTCTACTGTGTTATGACTATAGGAATGATGGTAGGTACAAAATTGAGGGATGTTCGGCCTATTTCTAGATTCCAACTCCCTCGACCTCTTCCTCTTTGGAGGCCCTTTGTCTAGATCCGATTTGTCGCGTGTTGGTTTCTGGGATTGCATCCTCATAAGGTAATGTGGATACAATGTTCAATGTAGTTGTGGCAAGTGCTTGCCCAAAGTTGGGAACAGTTTCTTTACTAAACTGATTCCATTGGTGGCCATTAGGTGAGAGGTAGGTCCTTTTTAACGTTGTCTTTGTGGGGGTAGAAGACCCAGGTTGGCTCTATTTCGATAATCAATCAACTCATCGTCGATGATCTCTCGTCTCATCATTTCTAGTAGAGCATCATTGCTGGTGCAAAATGGGAGATTGGAGGTCCTCTTCGGCCTTACATTTGCATGGGGAGTTCTTGCATATCCATGTTTTGATGGGTAATATTTCTCATGTTAACAACCATGATTGCTATCTCCCAAGTGAGTTGAGTAGCTACCCTCATCCCACC
>CAIGRH010165073.1:796-11082 GCA_903798295.1 Fraxinus nigra | reverse complement strand
GAGTAGCTGGACCACCGCGCCCGACAAGGTAGACACGGAAAACAACTTCACTAACATTTTCATCTTCCATAAGAGGTTCTTCGTCCATATTATGTCATAGAAATTTGAGTTTTGAATGCATTATATGGGAGAAGTATCATATTGCTTCATTCGAAGCTCATGAGATTGAAGAGATCCTAGAATATTTTCTATCGAAATTATTGACAAATCTTTTGATTCCTCAATTGCAACAAATATAGATTCAACTTTCGAGTTAAACTTCTAAGGATCTTTGCAACAATCTTTTGGTCATCAATTGTGTCTCCATTCACTATCAAATGATTTGAAATAGAAATAACTTGATTGTGGTAATCTTCAAAGGATTCAGTCTCTTTCATCTTGAGATTGTCAACTCACTCCGTAAAGTTTGAACTCACACAATTTTTACTTTGTCTTCTCCTCTGTATGCAACACGAAAGTGTTCCATTCTTGCTTAGTTGAAGTTGATTCAGTAATCATCTCAAGTACAATTGTATCACCGCTTGATAGATGAAATATAAAACTTTCTTATCCTTCAACTTAGTTGTTAAGTAATGGGGGTTGCAACATTTTCGGGTTCTACAAACCCATTTGTAATGATATCCCATAAATCTTGAGATCCATGTAGAATCTTCATCTTAATGCTCCATTGATGATAATTCTTACCGTAAAAAATGGAAGTCATGGCTACAACATGTTGTTTAATGCCATGACTTCACTGGTAACAAACCGACTTCGTAGGGGGATAAACACAACTCCGAAAACTATCAAGAAAAGTGTATTCTTAACAAATAAAAATAGAGAAAATGAGAAAGGAATTGTTGAATTCAAACTTCCTTTTATTTAATTGTGTGTTATTTGAAATAAACAATGTTGGGATTACAGGAAAAACTTCAAGCCTTTAGTATGCAAATACAAAGAACATAAATAAATTCTACTTAAATAACTAAGTACATGAATAACGTAATTCATGAACCATAATACTAAGTACATGAACTAGAATGTTTATTAACCAAGACATACATGCATCTAGCTTATGAATTTCGATAATATCATGGAAGTGATTAAATTTACCTGCAGTGGAGAGTCTCCTGATGCCGGTTTCACACCTGTCACAGAGCATCCCATAATCAAGCCATGACGGCGGACACCACGGTACCATTTAGGACTGATCCTCTTTAGTTGAACATCTTAGAAGCCAGCCTTTTGAAACCATTCAATATACTCTTCTTCCTTTGGACAGAGCATCCACATGTCAGCAAAGAAGCGAGAAAGCCAAAAGGTTGGATACACATGGCCAATGAGGCAGGCTTTGCCCCCAAGTTTTAGTACCCTGTATGCTTCCTTGATACCGCGCTGTGGATCTGGCCAGTACTCGATACTACAAAATAATTTCATGACATCACACAACAAACATTTTAAACATATATTTGTGATTATGTCATCATGTAAGAGAGAAAAGAATCTTAGATGCAAGAGACACTATCAAAAAGATGAACCATTCCCCCCCCCCACACACACACACACACACCCACCAACAATCAAATGCATGGCTAGGTATTGATATACAATTTTGTGACAAGGAGCGTCTAATGACATTTATCGCCCCCATTGGTGGGTGCATGTAGCCATATGAAAAAGTTTAATGAGAACAGTTATCAATTCCATCCCCAAAACCATGGGCATTAGTTGGCACAGCCTTTTTAGTGGTGCATTATTATTGGGAGCTATACCCAATCAATCTGTTCAGATAGACAGTATATATATATATATATTGCTTGAAATTATTTCTATCAAAAGTTTTTATTATGGACTGAAGTATTGAAATTGTCACCACGATCACTCACCACGTGTTACAAAAATAATTCACTTAATAAAATGAACTCGACACATTATAAATTATAAAAAAAATTAAGAAAGTTGAATTTTTTATACAATTGATTTTACTTAAAATATTCACTTCACAAGATAAAAGAACAAAATAACTAAAATAATAAAGTCACACACAGATTTGTCAACATAGTAGGATTAAGATAAGTTTGTCGAGTTATGTGGTGAAGTTAAAGATGAGTACTACATAACAAATGAAACACTTTCTCGATGGGGTGACGTGAAGAGAGCTACTAGCCTAGTCCCATGAGAAAACTAATAGACTTGTGTAGATTGACCAGTTCAAAAAATTATAGTTTCACCTTCAAGAAAAACTCCCAAAAGCATGAAATGCTCACCCAGAAAACAATATAACCAGAGCTTTATAAATCTGAGAATGCAACATGAAGAATGAAGATACTGGTAAAATTACATCATTTTATTTCTTAAAGAAACAAGTTTCTCTTCACTATCCAAAATTCACAAACCACAATAACTAAATTGATAATATAGAGCTATATCTTATACTAAATTTGAGTTGTAACAGATGTTATAACACTGATATGAAATATGTGAAAGTTACAACTGGTACAAGCCATCAGAGCATCAATAGAAATGTCCGTATCTACAGTAATTTCTCATGACCACTCTGACGGTTTCTTGACCTCCCTGAGCTGGACAGAGTTCTCGAAGCAATGGTAGAAACCATAATGTGGGAATTTCTCGTACCAAGTGTCTTGCTGTATATGTGTATCCCAATGCTCCCCACTGCTGCTCTTGCCATACTTGTGGATCCACCCGGAACCATTATGACCCTCACCCCATGTTCGATTCCAACGGTCTCCATGTTTACCTTCCCACCATTTGTCCCCTTGTTTTACCCCGTGGCCATTGAGATCAAAGTGTTCGTCCCATTTATCGCCCCATTTATCCCAGCCATCACCTTGAAAACGCTCTGCCCATTTATCCGTATATTTAGTGCTGCCACCTTGCCCATCATACTTCTCACCCCACCTAGCAACAGTAATCAGTACACAAGGTTACAAAGAAAGCATTCAATCTACAAACAAATCATTAATGTTGAATCACTTAATCTAAAAGTTTAAGCTCTTGTTAGCCATGTACACATATAAATTGAACAATATTTTCCAAGTGGCATCCACTGTGCACAAATAAAATACATTTTGAGCATGTTTAGCTAAGCTTAATAAAAAGCAAAAGTTACTTCATAAGTAAAAAAATGTCTTAATTTTCAATATACCCCTATTTAATGTGCTTTGTTCAACAAATATGAGCTACCATTATTCAATTTAGGGTTATATTAGAAAAAATATAAATAAAATTTATAGTTCCAACATATATTAATTAAGTTTTCTTAATCTATGAGAAAAATATAAACATATATTTATGGGACGAAGGGAGTAACTTTTTATTTCCAACCATGTTTGAATATTGCTTGATTGCTTTTGTGTAAAAAGAATTACTTATTTTGAAAGTAACTCTTACCTACTTCGACCAATAAAATAATTTCTTATTTAGAACTTATTTACTTTTGAGTAAAAAGTAAACCTTTAAGCTTAGTGCACAAGCTCTTCATGCCAAATGCTTGTGTATCATATGAGATACAGAATAAAAAATATAGGGCCCGTTTGAGCCCATTTTTTGTGTAGAATGTATTTTGGAATAGTATATTAACGGAGAATGTGTGGTTAAAAATGAAGGAAAATTTTTTGGGTTGTGTGTAATATTATTTTATTGAAGAGTGCATGGTTGAAAAGAAGAGAGAGAAAAATTTATTTTGAAAAAAATGGGGATCAAACAAGGTCATAGTTTTTTAATTGTTAAATAAGAGTGTAAGCTCTGAACACTTTTGGTACCGTTCGTGCCAAACATGAGCATGACCATCCTCAAGGGGAGTGTTAGGATCAATGCTGCACCACTTGTGAGCCCATTTATCCACTTTGCCAGAGGCACCGTAATGCTCCCACCACTGCTCCTGCCATTCTTCCCCTTGATTGTTCTTTCCCCACTTATCTGCAGTTTTCTCAAGATGAACAAGCCCGTCAACCTGCAAAATTAAGCATATTATGATTTAAATAACTAATCCATCTCAGTTTTAAGCTACATCTTGAACCGAACTCCATAAAACATGTTGACCATTTCATCTTACTTGAGCATAGATTATAAGGCAAGAGGAGACAACTTTTCTCCAGACAGAAAATGACTTGCAAGTAATGACAGATGAATAACATTGGATATAAAATCAAGGAAGTTTTAAGAAGAAACAAGTTCACGAGAGCATTTTTCTTGCACACCTCCTACGATAAATTGAAAAGAAAAAACTATTACAAGTTAATTTTCGCTCTTATTCAAAGGAAGAAAAGAAACAAACAGGAGATAAGTAATTTCAGGAAATATATAATTTCTCTTCAACATTGATGTAGTGAAAGTAATTTATCTTTCCAAATAGTTCCAGGCTAGATAGGAGAAAATAGAGTTCCAAGACCCCAATAGCTTGTTTGGTAAGGTGAGCTCAAATTAAAGAAGATAAAAGGCGAAATTCTTGTCCTCTGTATTGTCCATACTCGTCCAATACAGCATTAAAAAAAAACATGTTTGTAGTGTACCACTAAGTTATGCAAGAGTAGTTGGTAGTAGAGAAGCAGACATAATAAAAATAAATAAATTTGAAGCATTGACACGATCATTTGAACTTGGCTTTCTTTTAAAGTTCAGAAAGAATTTTGTGAGCGGAGAAAACAAAACTGAACTATAGAGTGATCCTCAATCTTTCTAGAACTCCTTCATTATAAAGCCTATAGATCCCCTCTCGGTTTATGTAATTACTTTATACATTTTTCAACAGTGTTTTTCCTTTTTCTTTTGCTTTTCTATCACACTGCAGCAACAGAAAAGAAATCGTGTGCTTCTGACAAGACACTCGGTCAATCACATACCTATGTAAATTGATATTTATATCCATATAAAGATAATGCCTAACCTGTGACATCGATTCTCTCCAGTATTCACGCCAAACATTTCCTGCAGCATCACGTCCTGATTTCTCAGAGGCAAGTTCCTTATAGCCAAACTCATCAGCAGCCTCCCAATATTTATTTTCCCATTCAACAGTTTTGTCAGCACTCACACCCCTGAGCAGCGTCCACTTGCAAACCACTCCATCAGGTCTTTGTTCAATTCCCGTCTCCTTCCACCACCTTGAACCGTCTGGATTAACTCCTTCAGGCATTACTTCATCCATTTCACTGAGAGCATGAGATGCTTCAGATGCAAGTGCTGAAAATTCTACACCAATTTCACGTTCCTCAACGAGATGAGTTGCTTCCTTAGTTGAGCTAGTAACTTCTACATCTTCAACCTCCTCAAGTGACTGGAGAGGTGGAAGGAGAGGATTGTACTTACTATGAAGCATTGTAGTCTCAAACGGGATCGAAAGAAAATCGACAGAGCGGTCCTTTTCTATTACTGGGTTGCTCTGCAAAGGATATGGAGAAGTTTTTCCGGCAGGCTTCATTTCACTAAAACCAAGGGAATTATCATCTTCTGGAGGAGGTGTCCAGGCCCAGAAATTTGGACCTGGTGTTCCCATACCAGAGTTTCCTGATTGAGACTGGAAAGAGCCACCATTCTGGTTTTCTGGTCAAGTTCAAAAATTATGACAAAGCCGATTGTAGCACCAAGAAGAAGACAATGAAAGATCACATAATTTGAATATCTGTACCACTTCTTAATTTAAACAGCTAAATAATATGAACTTACTAGCGCATCCTTCAATACAAAATTTTGTCAAGTTTGGTAATGTGGATTCAACAGTAGCCAACAATATTAAGAAAGAAAAAAGAAGTTAAAATTTTTGTTTAACGGGGTAGTCCTGTCCAGAGCCGGACCTGAGGAGAGGCCCAAGAGGCCTCCGCCTCAGGCCCAGAAATTTTAGGGGCCCATTATTATTATTATTATTTTTTTTAAATTAACCTTTTAGGCTAAAACTTCCCGTCAAGAGTTCAGATCCACTTCCCTGTCCCTGACTCCTGAGTTCCCTCCCTCCGACCTCCACTGCTCCACGGTAACATGTTGGGGGAATGTGGAAGAAAGGTGCAGATAAAATGAAAAATGAGGTTTTAAATGTNAAAAAAGAAGTTAAAATTTTTGTTTAACGGGGTAGTCCTGTCCAGAGCCGGACCTGAGGAGAGGCCCAAGAGGCCTCCGCCTCAGGCCCAGAAATTTTAGGGGCCCATTATTATTATTATTATTATTTTTAAATTAACCTTTTAGGCTAAAACTTCCCGTCAAGAGTTCAGATCCACTTCCCTGTCCCTGACTCCTGAGTTCCCTCCCTCCGACCTCCACTGCTCCACGGTAACATGTTGGGGGAATGTGGAAGAAAGGTGCAGATAAAATGAAAAATGAGGTTTTAAATGTGGTGGAATTAAGAAGAGGAGATGCAGCATCCATATGCATTCCATGTGTCTGGTCCTCGCAACGTGTCTTCTCCAAACTGGAAGGATCTCATCAATTCCAGTTGGTTAGTACCCCAAATCCCCATTTTTTTGTTCTTTTATCCGAGCCTACTTCACTATAAGCTTGATTTTATTTGTGTGTGTATTTGTTTTCTTGATTAATAAGCTGATTTACGCTTTTATTAGGTAAGCAGAATGCTTTTTTTCTTTTAATTTAAAAGGTTGGATTTTGGGTTGTTTTTCAATTCTTGTAGGATGTTGGGTTGTGTTAATTACTTGTAGAGGGTTAACATTGAATTGATCTAAAAGGCCATAATTTTTTTTTTCTGCACTTAGATTGGTCTTAGGTTAGATTTGCATACTTGGATTCCATTTTATTATCAAATTTTTTAGATTTGATTCATATTGAAAAATTTAGTTGCAGGAAAATGAAGTATATAATTCGATTGGGATTAAAAGATCAGTATTTGGGTGGATTTCTTTTAAAGCCATTTTAGTTTGCAGATATAGCTATCACTTATCAGTGACACTGACAATAATCTGAACTAATTTTTTCTAGTTTTTCCTTTACCAATAGAGAACTGTATTATGGTATACTAGATGGATGTTGTTAAATTGTGGTTCTGTTTAATAAGTAGTATTGTATTATTAACACTTGAAGAACAATTGGAACTAAGTCATCACATTGTTGCACAAGATAACTATAGTGAAGTTATAGTTTAAGGGACTATTAGCTGATTTTGCTTTGATCGGGTTGGAAACTGGTCGATTCTTTCGCTACTATAGGTTGTCTTTTAGCCCGTTTACACCATTTGTTAATTACTTGAAACTAGTTTGCTATATTTTTCATGAATGACCATTCTTCAACTGAGCAAATTTTTGAATTGGTAATGAAATTGAGTTGTGGTAACTCATTAAATTGATTATTTTTAACACATGAATTTGGGCAACCAGACTGGTCAAAAAATTGCTCACGCTTGACTAAGCTTAAAAGTGGATTGTCTGCTATGACTTAGGGCCCAAATTTTGAAGTTTGCCTCAGGCCTTGCGAAACACAGGTATGGCCCTGGTCCTGTCCAACTTATTTTCATGCATTTAGCTCACAATGGAATAAATGCTTCAATGTAAAGAAGAGTACCAACCAGCTGAACATTCCCCCAATCTTAGATGTGATTAGCAGGCAGGTGTAACTTTTTCTTCAATTTTTCTCTCCAATGTTTACTCATATGAATTATACAAATACACAGGTTGAGTAGCATTGAGATTTTATATTTCTTGGTTTTTTTCTTCTTGTGCTCATCAAGAAGTTAAAGTTGATGATTAGTGGCTTGATTTATAGCTATCTCATTATCACTCCAAATTTCCAAAATTGACAGTCCAAAACATAACGCTAAAAGATCAAATTATTGTATCCTCGTTCAGATTTTTCAAAAGATGAAAATACAATTAATTACTAAAAAAAAAGTAATAATTATACATATAAGTTAAGAAAACAATCCAGGGAAAAATCAAGATACCTTTTTGTTGATAATTCGTGTCTGAACCACCATCGTCAGCCATCACCTCGCTAGAAATCTGCTTCTCCGGTTGCAAATTCTCCTTAAGAAGTGCTCTTGCGGCCGCTATTGCTGCCGTGGCGCGATCAATCACCTGCATTCTCTGAACCCTGTTTCTTTCTTCAGTAGAAACTTCAAGAAGTTTATTGAACTCATTGTTTCTCCTCTCCAACTCTTCTTCACTCTCTTCTTTTCCCTCTTCATCATTTTCATTAGCTTTCGCAGAATTTTCCGCAATTTTTTGAAACTCAACAGACTTCCTTTCGTTGTCCACTACCTTCTTCCACATGTCCAAGTATGAATCCCCTCCTCCATTAGTGGCCTGAATTCTTGAAATGCTTGAGCTTCTTAGGTGGCATTTTTGGGTATGTTTTGAGTGGCATAGGCGTTGTTTAGTGAAAAGGGAAAATACGATGTTTAATTGCCGGTAATGAAATTGTGGGACGGCGGCGCGTGGGCGCGTTTCCAAAAAGTGAGCGGCCATTTGCTGGTGTTGGAAGAAAGAAGGGGAGGTGGCGCTCGAATTTTGCGTAGAGTTGGAGAGAGTTTGGGTTTTCTTCAACTTGAATTGGGATTCTGTTATTTTCTATCAGTTCAAATTTTATTTTATTTTCATCGAAAAGATCAAAGATTTTCTTGAAATCCAAGGAAGGTAGGGATGCTGTCTCCTGATTAGTTCTTACTTTTTGAATCTGGATTTCGTGGTTACTATTATTTCACATGAATAGTATCTTGTGTATGATTAAAAAACTGAAAATATCTTATTAACACTAATTATTGTCTTTGATTTGAATTTTGTAAAAATTTAAGCTATGATAAACAGGAACTAAAGTAAATTATTCCATTCACTTGTTTATATATCTAACTATTATAATCATACAATTTTTAAAAAATGAATTTTTTTTTTTAAAAAACTCTCCTATAAGGATAAAGTAATTCGTTATTATAAAATTTAAAACAATTTTGTTACTTATATAATTTTAGCTTACTTTTTTTTTTTCTACAAATATGTGAATCTTGAACATTTGTAGAAAGACTACATTTTTGAATTAGTATTACTATAGTAATAAAAATACTTTATTATTAAACTTAACATAGTATAAATATTACAAGGAATAAATAAAGTAACTAAAGTCCCGTTCGGTAGGGATTAAAATTAGATAATAATAACGGCTAATTTTTTAATTTTAATTTGATTTTAATCCATATTGAACGGACCGGACCCTAAATCAAACGACACAAATTAACGAAGATTTTGTCGCTCATTTTTAAGATAATTTTTTATGCAGTAGGGATATAAGATAGAGCAAAGCAAAGTATTAAATAAAAATAAATAAAAAATTATTTGTTTATTGTGGGGGATTTTGGCCAAATTTTTATAAATACTCTCTCCCAACTTTATTTCTTTAGTACACCACAATTCTCTCTACATTCTACATTTCTAATTTAGAGCCCGTTTGAGCCACATTTTTTCTTCATTATAATGAAAAATATGACCATTATCCATCACATCAACATTAAAATTCAAACTTTCTATCTCTTGTATCGGGCCCATATTTCCATCTCTTGTTCTAATTTCTACATTGCAATTAGGGTATGTTTGATTGTAAACATGAAATTTGGATTAAAAATAAATAAACTCTAGTCAATTCATTTGCATGGAAATTATTAATGAAATGTGTTTGATTGGTTCACTTTTCAACTTAGAAAATATTGCATTTGTCCATCTTTTATTAGTAGGTAGATGAGAGAGTGAATTGTTTGAAAAATAAAATCTTACAAGAAAATATTTTTCTATTGTGCAACTTCGAGTTGTATTATCTTTACATTTTTTCTACAATACAGTTATCTTCTTCATATAGTTTCTTTTCATATATTATTTCAATTCCAGATTGATTGAGACAAATAAGTTTGACAAAATGGTTGGTGCCTTCAACACATCAAAAAAAATTCTCCAGCTCCATCATTAGATCCCGATTTTAGTGATCTTAATGACATTCTGATAATATTGAAGAAGAAGAAACACATAAAAAAGTTTCAAATAGTAAACGACAAATGAAGAAATAAACTACTAAATGGTTATGATACAAAAACGGAAAGCCAGACAATGCAAGTGGTGCAAAGAAATTTATGGTAATGTTCGTAAATTAGTGGTGAGTATCCGCTTTGTATAGTGAAAAGCAAATACTTCCCCAAATTCGTAAAGAAATATCTCTAATCTATTTATTACAATACAGAGGGGAAAATTGCATTTCATGTGAGAAAACCTTTGAAAATTTTTTATGACGCTACAAATGCATGTTCAAGCTTATCTCGCTAGTCCTCTCACTCTCACGCGCCTTTTTTTTTTTTTTTTTTTTTTTTT
>CAIGRH010165038.1:0-16871 GCA_903798295.1 Fraxinus nigra | reverse complement strand
CTAGACCTATTGTGAGCCTCACAGCACTACAACAAGCAACTATATATTTAATTGGTGATCAAACAATCAAATAATAAAATTATGCACGCAATCAACTTTATATTTAATTGGTTAAATTTTTTTTTTTAAAATGAATTTTGATAAACCAGAAAATTGGACCATTGAGGCCCAGAATTAGGCTGCGTGTGCGCCGTTCAAGAAGTTTTCTCCTGATAAATGCAAGCCATGCCCGTGCGCGCACGAGAGATTTTGCCTATGCGTGCGCGCATGCATAAAATCTTCAATTGTTGCACTTTGGTCCCTAAATTTCATTCATTATATATTTTGGTTCCTTCTTGTATTTTCTTGACCCCACATCTTCCAACTCCGTCTAATTGACTCCAACATCTCTCCAATCGTCAATACTAGGTTCGAATCATCTATTATCATTTTGCAATTTAGTCCCAAACTTTGGATTAAGTCCATTTTAGCCAATTTTCTGCCTCTTTTCTTCAATTCCATGATTTTTCATCGAAATGCACCTAACAAACAAAATATATACAAATTAAGCATCCATTCATTTAAAATAACAATAATTGTTATAATTTAACGGTACAGATAAATGTATAAAATACACTTATCATGGGCCTACATATATAATTAAGTGTGTATTAAAAGCTATTTTGAGGGTAATCCCAATTAAAATGATCTAATAAATAATTAAAGTTGTTGGGCTTTGGACATCTAAATAAAGTATGAGCCTAAATATGTGTAGAGATCGAATCCATTAGGGTTGTATATTCATGATGAGTCGAAATACGTATAAAAATGTAAATAAGGTTATTGTCTCCAATTCAAAAGTAATTCTCATTCTATGTATCATCCCATCAACACAAGTATACAAGAGAAAATATATTAACAAGGAAGATCCAGAACTTACAATCAAAAACAGGAAATCAACAATCAAGGGGAATGAATTGAGACAATTAAGATTATAGAGCAAGAAGCTAAAGTCGAGAACAAGAATTCAAGAATCAAAAGAGACAATTTTCAATATTAATATTAAGAATCCAAGTATAAAGAGATTGCAATTGATCTCCAGGATTCAAGATTCGGGCTCAAGATCAAATAATAAAGAATCATTCCCAATGAATCAACATATGTTCCGCATTTAGTAATCACAATTAAAATGATCTAATAAATAATTAAAGTTTTGGGTTTTGGACATCTAAATAAAGTATGAGCCTAAATATGTGTAGAGATCAAATTCATTAGGGTTGTATATTCATGATGAGTCGAAATACATATAAAAATGTAAATAAGGTTATGGTCTCCAATTCATAAGTGATTCTCATTCTATATATCGTCTCATCAACATAAGGATACGAGAGAAAATATATTAACAAGGAAGATCCAAAACTTACAATCAAAATAGGAAATCAACAATCAAGTGGAATGAATTGAGAAAATTAAGATTATAGAGCAAGAAGCTAAAGTCGAGAACAAGAATTCAAGAATCAAAAGAGGCTATTTTCAATATTAAGATTAAGAATCCAAGTATAAAGAGATTACAATTGATCTCCAGGATTCAAGATTCGGGCTCAAGATCAAATAATAAAGAATCATTCCCAATGAATCAAAATATGTTCCACGTTTAGTAATTTTCTTGGTGACTTGATATGGAGGATCTTAGAAATAAAGTAATTATATTTTCAAGTTTTTGAGATTTAAAGTCTTATAAAAAATCTAACAAGCGGTATCAAAGTTAATCCATGTTAAACCATTGAGATTAAAAGCAAGAATTTTACAATTGAAATTCATAATTTGGATTTCTAAATTTTAGGATATGAATTTCAATCCCTAAATTTCAAAATTCTAGATTTTACAGTTGGGTGTTGTATCTCAATAAAATCATGTGCGATAACGCCCGAGCGCTGGCTCCCCAGGGAACCCCCTAGCTATTGGTGGGCGTAGTAGATAGCACTGCGGGGCTATCTGCACAGTGCCGCAACGCTGCTTTGACACTGCACCGCCCATTTTCTGTCCGATTTTTTCAATTTTTTTTGTTTTGTTAAAACAAAAGAAAGAAAAATAAAAATAAAAAAGGAATGACAATCAAATTTTAAATCTTGGTACTTAAAGTTTATTTCGGATTGCAAATTTTTTTAAAATAGATTAATTGAAACAATATATTACTAAAATAACCTCTTGTCTAAATTAATTTATTTGGAATATTAGGAATGTTGTGCGTACATAATTCATACGGATATTCACCGGCCCAAAGGAAAGTAAATATTTGGCTGAATTACGTACATACATATAGTAATAAATATGTGACAATTATAAAATTCTTTATGAGAACAATAAGTCGGTTCAAAATGAGATTTATTGCGATAAGGAACCTACTACTCTTATAGATAGGGTCGGACAAAAGTCTCGAACAGAACGATTCTTCATAAGTTAAATATTCGAACGGGTACCCGAATTAAGAACCGATGGGTTTGGATCGGTTCTCGGTTTTAGATCAAGAACCGAAAAATCGAATAAGACCCGAATCTAAATAATTTTTTTATTTTTTATATTGAATTAATTAAAAAATTTTAAACAAATTAACAAATTAATTCAGCCAAATTAATTTTTTGTAATTTTGTTAGCCCAACAGTTGGGCCTTAATATTAAATCTTTTTAGTGGAACAATTTTAAGTTTTTTTGTGGTTATTAATTGTGTTTTTTCAATTATACTTGTAGAGTTTCTTACTATGACAAGTCAAACAATTGATGATTAAATCAAATAGTTGGTCAGTATTATAAACACTTAAAAAATATTTTATTTTGATAACTTTTAATTTATATTTCATTTTCTTTATGCAAGCTGTTTGAAACAAATGAATTATTGATATGGATTATCAATGTTTTAATATTGATACTTTTTGGTATATGTGTTAATTGAATTAGTCTTATTGAACAGCTTATTATTTATGTGTTTTTANTAATAAATATATATCATTTTTTTTTATTAAATCTTACTAGTTGAACAATTCTTAGTTTATTTGTGTTTGTTAATTGCCTTTTTTCAATTATGTTTGTAGAGTTTCTTACTATGACAAGTCAAACAATTGATGATTAAATCAAATAGTTGGTCAGTATTATAAACACTTAAAAAATATTTTATTTTGATAACTTTTAATTTATATTTCATTTTCTTTATGCAAGCTGTTTGAAACAAATGAATTATTGATATGGATTATCAATGTTTTAATATTGATACTTTTTGGTATATGTGTTAATTGAATTAGTCTTATTGAACAGCTTATTATTTATGTGTTTTTAAACCGAGCTACGTTAATTTGTAAAAGTTACGAATGAAGATGTCATTAGTTGTATTTATATAGTGTTGCTGTAAATGTTAAAAAAATTAATTATGGTATGGAATCGAACCGAATCGAACTGAACGCCAACGGTTCCATAATTATATTTGGACATGACGGTTCTATTTATTAAATACCCAAAAAATTTGGGTCGATTCGGTAACCGAACCGACCTATGTCCAACCCTACTTATAGATGAATGTTCCATTGATGAAAAACAAACGAGCTTTGATAAACGGGATAATTCAAATTACATGAGTCTTATGATCATGAAGCATGAACTTACAATAGCATTCAGGGATGTTGTGTCCAATAAAGTAACTACCAAAGAATTTCTTAAAGAAAATTCAAAAAACGTTTTGCAAAAAACGATAAGGCTAAAATTAGTACGCTTCTAGCGAACATGGTATCACTAAAGTATGAAGGTAAATGAAACATGCGGGAATACATCATGGAGATATCTCATCTTCCTTCAAAACTAAAGGCATTAGAGCTTGAGTTGTTACGATTGTCATAAGGGGAAAGTGGACTCTAATGAGCTCATTTCATATTGTGTGAAAGAAAAAGAAAGACGAAAGTAAGAGAGAACCGAAAGTGCTCACTTAGTAAGTACCTCTAAGGACAAGTTAAAGAATAAAAAAGTTGAATCTGGTTCAGCTCAAAAGGAACAACAAAAGCCTGAAAAAATAAATTATCGATGGTTACTTTTGTGAAAATTTGGGAAACATGAAGAGCGATTGTACTAAATACCACACTTGGTATGTAAAGAAAAGTACACTTCTCACTTTGGTTTGTTCTAAGATTAAATTAGTTTTAATGCCTAGACATACTTGGTAGATAAATTTTAGTGTCACTACTTATATAAGTGTGTCTACGTAGGGTTGCTTGAATAGTCCAATGTCAATGGATGCTAAAAGATACATTTATGTGGGTGAAGGTATATTAGTTAAAGTTGAGGCTATGTGGACTTTTAGATTATTAGTTGGATTTGAAAGAGACACGTGGATTCGTCTTTTAGACAAAATTTGATTTTTATTTCTATATTGGACAAATTTGGTTACTCTTATTCATTTGGAAATAGTCAGTTTATATTATTTCTTAATTCAAATATTACGGGTACTGGTTATCTATTTGGTTATGATAACATATAATTGCTTAATACTATTGCCTTTTATAAAAAAAAAATTACATGTGAATTCACGTGGTATTAAACATAAATTAACCGATTAGAATTCCGCTTCATTATAGTATAAGAGATTAGACCACTTTTCTAAAAAAGAACGGAAAATCCTGTGTCGGAATGGATTTTTGATCCCTTTGATTTTCCCGACTTAAATATTTATTTTAATTACATTAAGGGAAACAAACAAACATAAAGAAATTATGAGTCAATAGAATGTTAGACGTCTTAGAACTAATTCATATAGATATATGTATGTCATTTCCTTCGACTTTTTGGAATGGTCAACAATCATTTATTATGTTTATAGACGATTTTTTTCTCGTTATGGCTACCGTATCTTATTCATGAGATATCCCAATCATTGAACATGTTCAAGGCTTACAATGTCGAGGTTGAAAATTAACTCAGAAAAAGAATAAAACATGCTAAATTTGGCCGTGGTTGTGAAAATTATGGCAGATATAACGAGTCACGAGAACAATATTTAGTGCCTTATGCTAAATTCCTATAGGAATTTGGAATTGTCCCACACAATATACCATGCTAGATCCTAGCATGAATGATGTTACTAAGAGACGAAATAGAATATTTGAGGACATGGTAAGGAGTATGATTAGTCATTTCACCTTGTCAGAATCTCTAGGATGAATCACTAAACACTTTAGCTCAAATTCTCAATAAAGTTTCAAGTAAAACAACTGTTAAGGGGTTACAAATTTTTAAGATCTCACTATCAAGTCAATTTTCAAAATGAGAAATGTTCAATTACTTGAGCATGTGAAGTTTTCCAGGGAGAGGGAATAAGGTTTTAAGGTTAATGATTTTTTCTTTGAAGAAGAATATGTATATATTCCTTCCGTTACAATTCACAATGTTCAGGACCTGGAAAAATTCTTGCTTTAATTTTTGTTCAAGAAACAATTTCGAATCAAAAGCCCTATATACAATCAAAAGATTGATTTGTAAAAACAAACTCAATAACTTCAAAAACAAATGCCTTAAGGAATCCACTAGAGAAAGGAAAAAGGTAATTTTGGATGACTTTATAATTTTTCTCCAAAAACATGACGATGACATTGGATTGATAGAAGAAGATATGATCAATAAACTTTCATCAAGCCATACAAATAAATAATTATCAAGAGTGGATTGATGCCTGAACAAGGAGATAAAGTCCATGAAAGACAATGATGTTTTGCTCAAAAGGAAGACACTAACTTTAATGAGATTTTCTCTCCAATTTCTACAAAAAAAACTATTTTAGGATTATTATTGAACTTGTGATACCTTTATATCTCAAGCTACGTCAGATGGTTTAAAATTAAATAAATCCATTATGGGCTCAAGCAGTTTTCTCATCAATAGTATCACAAATTTCATCAAATAATTATCTTGTTTGATTTTGAGATGAATGCAATTGATGATTGTGTATATCACAAGTTCAGTGCAAAAACAAATATTTTTCTGATATTGTATGTCGATGACATATTACTTACATACAATGATATAGACTTATTGCATGAAACCAAGAGATTTAGTCATGGAATTTTGAAATGAAAGATGTTGGTGACGCTTTTTTATGTTAGGGATACAGATGTACCGAGATTGTTCTTGGGGTGTTTTTGGATTATCATAAAAGAGCTATATCGATAAAGTTTTCTTAAAATATTTATGATGCAGGATTATAAACCAAGATATACCCATGTTGTTAAAGGAGACAAGTTTAGTCTCAATCAATGCCTTGAGGATAAATATATATAAAAAATGCAGACGAGTTTCTATGCTTTAGAAGTTGGGAGTTTAATGTATAATTAGGTTTGCACGCATTCAGATATAGCATTCATTGTTGGAATGCTGAGAATATACTTAAGTAACTTAGGATGGATCTTTGGAAAGCAGCCAGCTTGTTATTCGGTATCTATGGAGAATTAAAGATTATATGATCACATACAAAAAAATTAGACCAATTGGAGATTTTTGGATATTCTGATTTTGATCATGGGATATGAGTGTTGAATTTTGTCACTAGGCTGCACATTTTGGATGGAATTGAAATACCAGTTAAGTTATTTTGTGACAATAGCAGTCTTGTATTCCAACATGAACTAGTTGATGTCAATGTTTATAGACATTAAGTTCCTAGTTGTTAAAAAAAGAATTCAGAGTGGTCAGGTTTCTATATAGCCTATTAGAAAAAACTCCATGATTGCGGATCCACTTACTAAAGAACTGTCACCTAAGGTCTTTCATGAGCATATTCTCATATGAGTGTTGTATTTTTTGATTATATGACAGTTTAGTAAGAGTTTATATTTTGTTGTTGTATGATTCAGACACATATTATGCTTATAAATATTCAATTTACTACAGAACTAAAGTATTTAGTTCAGTTTTACTCTAATTAAAGTTTTAGTTTGATCTCATTAAAGAATAAGGTAGGATTAGCTAAAAAATAGTCATGTTTGGATTACACTACATGTAATTTCCATGCTATACATTCATACTTAATCTATGTCATTTGATTGTATTGATGTACATGATCATTGACTAGTTTAGTTATCATACTTGTAACGAAGATCGCTTTGATCATTAATGAGCGAGATTGTTTGGAGATATTTTTTATTATGAAACATACTGAAGAGGAATATTCAAAAGCTACAATTAAGAATAGGAAATCAACAATCAAGAAGAAGGAATTGAGATAATCAAAATTATAGAGTAAGAAGCTAAAGTCAAAAACAAGAATTCAAGAATCAAAAGCAACAATATTCAAAATTAACGATTAAGAAGCCAAACAAGAAGAGATTGTAGTTGATCTCCATGATTCAAAATCCGGAATCAAGATCTACTAATAAAGAATCATTCCCAAAGAATCAATGTATGTTCCGCATTTAATAATTCTTTTGGTGATTTGACATGGATGATCTTAACAATAAATCAATTAGGTTTTTAAATTCTTGAGATTTAAAGTTTTATAAAAAGTCTAAGACAATAGTTTGGAGGATTAATTTAGACTCTATATTAATGGATTAATCTCGAAACTTAATAAATATACATGAAATTGAAGAATGAATTTAATCATTAATTGAATTATCTCTAAAACGAAAAAGTGTATATTAAGTATTAAAATAAAGAATGGAATTAAACTCTATGTTAATTTACTAATCTTGAAAATAAAGAAGTGCATATTAACTCGAGAATTAATTGAATAATCTGGAAAATTGAACTTGAAGAATTAATCTACACCTAAGTTAATTGAACGAGACAAAAGGGAAATATTGCAATAATTTAAATATAACCAAGTATAATTGTCCAAAAACTGATTCTCAAATTAATATACTAGTCGCAAGCATGTGCGTTGTACATCTTATGTATCGAATGAATGATATGTGTAATATTTTTGAAATACTAATACTGTTTTTGAAAGTTGTTGAAGTAATTGATATTGTTAAAGAAAAAACTAAAATTGCTAAAATGAATATACCTGAATAAAACTTTTCATGAAAACTATATAATGTGAAAAAGTTGAATGAATTGAGATGTAATAATTTGATTAGAATAACACTTCTTTTGTATACAATGTTTTTTGTCAATGTCACATCTTTTTCTTCTTCCTATTTTATGCTTGGATCATGCTACAAGTACTACATGGTATACTACATGGTTGACTACATGGTCAAGTGGCGGCCGGGGCCGCCACTTGACCATGTAGTCAACCGTGTAGTAAAATTTATAGTACATATAGTTTAATCATTTATGCTTTTATCAAAACCCTTATTGTTTGCATTGAAATTTCGCGAAAAAATGGGGACATTTAGTTGCCCATGAGAATACATATACAAGAATGTATATTCTAACAATAATTTTGTACCTTGTTAATGGTCATTGTAAATTATTTCCTGTTGAATTTGAATGGATATTCTTCATCATTTGTTGGAGTTAACGGATGTGCTAAAAAAATGACCCGATTGTGTTGAACCGACTTCATATACCTCTTTTGGCAACAAAAAAAAAAAAAAAAGAATTATCAGACTATAAATAAATTGAGAATTAGTTTGGATTGCTAACTTCTTCACACGCTATATAATTATTAGACTAAACTTCGACATAAATAAATAAATGGCACTACATATAATTTGAATTCTCACTCTAATGTGCGTTAAAATTAATAGCAAAATGAGGAGAGATACACTAACTTACTAGGATACTCTTATATCTAGCAATTATGAGTAATAAGATAGTTTTGCCATAATTTTAAATTTAAAGATTATCTAAACAAACCAAAATATTGAAATAACATTTTTATTTGTAGTTCACATAATGTACAAATATGTAAACCGTATAAAAATATTCAAATAAAGTAGACACACAAAAAATGCACAAAAGCGGAGAATATAGATCCAACGAAGAATCAAATTGTGTATTAAAAAAAACATTGAACAAAATCATTTAATAGGCGCAAACAATATTTCTTATATAATTGAAAGAAACTACAATAGAAAAGATTTTTGATCTGATATGGACATAAATATAAAATTTGGAGAGCAGTAATAATTTTCAGGAATAGTAATTCACAAATTCAAATACCAAAAGAGAAATGAATTTTCTCTGGCATGTAAATAAGAAGAAAGAAATTAAACTTAAAGGGTATGTAATTTGCTCAATGAGAAGTCGGAATCCTAATTTTTAGATTCAACACAAAAGATGGAAAAGGAGAATCAAATACATAATGAAATTACAAAAAGGAACATTATTCAATGATGAAGAACTAAAAATATCAAATTATCAAATATTAGAAAGCATAAATCGATGCATAATTTATATTCATTGAATATATCCAAAATCTCATTTAATTTGTTGAAAGTAGTGACATTTTTAGTCTCTTGCTTCGACTTGCCTAAAATCCAAGTAAACATATTTGATTAATTTCAATTCGATTCAATCTGATTACATTCGGAATCATTGGAGACATGAAAATTTCTTCTAGTAATTCCGTGAAAGTCAAAAAGAGATGATGATAAAAAAAAAATCATAAAATAATTGGTAAGAACTTAAAATCAAAAGGTAATTTTAAATTCTATTCCCTTGACAATTTAAGAAACAAAAACACTCAATTTTCTTGACAATTACCTTGATTTATTTTACGAAAATAATTTTTTGAGAAGAAGAGATGGTGAGATTAAGAGAGAAGATGATGGGTTGGGCAAAGTATGTGTAGGAAATGAAGTCATTAAAATAAATTATAAAAAAACAATAAAAATGAGTCCCTTGAATTTCTCTTGCATTTAAACCAAAGCAAAACGTGTAGAATTAAAAACAAATGATAAAAATCACTAAATTGGATCAATAGAGCAATTAAAAATATCAGGAGTATTAAATAAAATAAATAGATATAAAGGGTGTTTTTGATCTATAATTAAATATATGAGGGTTTAATAGGTATTTAAAAGTTTCTTCTCAATACTTTCTTTGTAAGTATTGTAGATTATAGCAATAGATTTTAGAGTTTGAAAACATATTGTTGAAATTAATTAGGCAAGCTAGCAACCCATAATTAAACACAAATTATTAATATTTTTTTTTTTTCATTTAATGGAAACCTACTAATATAAAAAAAAATAAAGATTTTACTACTTGTACATCAAAATTGTAAATAAAAGGTTACATAATATGACGTGGACGAAAAAGATTGAATGAAAAAGTTAATTGTGTTTTAAACTGACATATGATAGAGTATCATGTGACATTATGTAACCTATTGTGTAATCCCTGATACACATTAAAAATTATCAAATGGATGGATTGCGAGTTGACATACACGGACGAGTTTGACGTAATTTTATTTTTAAAGCGAGTTGATACAATTTTGATCTTTACAATATTACGGTATGTTGATTGAGTCGGACCATGCAGACGATCCAAAATCCATTTCCCAACTGTGAAAGTCTAATCAATGTAATAGGTCATGAAATTTGAACATAAATAAACTCGTGCAGTTCGAAATAATAGTATGTGACATTTATAATCAATTAATTCAATTAACTGTGAATTTAAATGGAGGGATAGGGTGCTATTATTTTTATAGTACTGTCGTAGATGAATTGTGTAAATAGATATTTAATGATTTCCAAAATTATAGGAGTCTAGCAATTATGATTATGTAACTATAGGTTGCTGTAAGTGAGTTTACTTTGTACACTAGACATAAAAGCACGTCGATAGATAATATTGAATGACGCTATAATGAATATTGACTTTATTTCTTTCATAATGATGTCACCGACTTTACCAAATAAGTCAAAATGGCCCAAGCGACATTGAATTAGAAAAAATAGCATGTGACAGTATTGGTCATTTTTCACTTTAAATCCTTTTTTTTTTTTTTGAACCTTAGGAACGTGCAGTCGCTACTCGTGAGTACGCATTGGATAAATTTCATTCATGTTCAGTAGCTTGCAAACCACACATGAGAGATAAACTGCCCTTGGCAAGTTCGGTGCGACGGGTTCGACCGAGGAAGTGTTGGCAGGAGATTCGAACTCGTGACATTCGGTCTCCGCATTCACCTGCTCCACCAAACACATGTATGATGTATATATAATACGAGTACATCCCTATTCAAAACTTATTTTCACGGGTTAAACCCTAATCCCATTATTATATTAAATTATATTTAATCAGATAATATTTCATAACAATATTTAACAATATTCTACATAACAATTAGTGGAAATTAGAAAAACCATCAGAATAAATCATCTCTGACTGAGTTATAGATTAATTTAAACAAAACACCTCATAAGCTCGACTTTTAATTAAAATTAAAACAAGAAACTTATTTCTTCAATATTTGAGAAAAAAAACTATCCTATTACATCATCCAATTAAGCATGATTAATTAAATAAAAATGCTCATTTGATCAGTGCTGTAATTATTCTCAAATCATCCTTTTGCATTGACACGATTCTGATCATCAAGCTAAAGGGCATGATTTGTATGTTGAAGTGAACATATAATACTAAAAAAAAGAAACAAACATATCACACGTTTTTTTCTCAATTATGTCAAGTCAAACTTGATGGTCCAAGAACAACTAATCAAGAAGGGAGTAAATATATTTTTAAAAAAAATTCAAAAATAAACTTATACCAAACAAGTGAAGAACAATTGGATCAATCAAATAATAATCATAAACAAAATAACAATAAATAAAAGGGTAAAGAGAATACAAATGATATATTTATAAAAGGGTTGATCCAAACAAATGATCTACGTCATTCATTACCAAGCTCTCTGTAACGAGTAAGACATTTTCATTATATTGATTAATTTATGGTGCAATCAAAATCCTTAGAAAGCTTTCGATGACTTACAAACGAGGAGTACTGATCCTTATACAATATTGAGATTTCAAGAGACCTCAATATGATTCACAAGATTAAAGAAACGGTTTATAATGAAACTTCTCTCTTAATAAATTATACAAATGAATTAAGTATCAAGAAAGACTAATACTTTGATGAATAGCAATGAAAAATAGCTCAAGTGTTATACGAGAAAATCTTGATGAACATAACGATTTCAATCAATTAAAGTTTTTTTTTATATGAAGGAGTAGATAAAATAAATGCAATATAAGTTCAAAAGTTTTTGTTCAAATATTTCCTCTTTAATGCGCTTGAACAATCTTACATTGCATGCAAAAAAAGAACCTCTTCATAGAGAACAAGGTGCAAAAATTTTTGGGAGTTTGGATGAGTAGTCAATCGATCGCCTCATGTCCGGATGATCAAAATGCAATTGTCGAACAGAAAAATCAGAATTCAAAATGCTTAAAAGAAATTGACCGTTGTAGTAGCTGGTCAACTGTCACCAATCGATTTTTCTCGTTCGGTCCCATTTGATCCAATTCGAATATTTTGAAATCTGTGAACGTTTGGAAAGTGTTTTTAACTAGTTTTCAAGGTAAATTATATTTCAAAGATATGATCTAAGTTCAAATATCAACTTGAAAATCAATCTTACATTTGATAAAAATTAAAAAATAATAAATTATGCAAGTGAAAGTCAAAATAGCTTTTTGGTCCATAAAATAGTTTTTGAGCTTTTCATTCATTGTTAAGATCAATGTTTTAGAACATTTATATTTAGTCTAGAAAGCCTAGTTTTTGACGTATTTAATTGAAGTTTAGCTCTTAGGTTCTCATATTAAATTTTCTTTGAAATTTGACTTTTGAGCACTTGTCTTGAAGGATCTATTTTAAATGCTAGACGTTGATTTTGATTGAATCCAATTTGTAATGATAATGTTGAAAACGATCGATCGATTTATTTTTGAAGGCTTCGAAAATCATGATCACTCAAAATTCAATTGTTAGACGTAAAATTAACTTGTTTGTTACGATCAAAATTATAAAGTTAAAGTCAACCAAAGATCAGCACAACTCACTCAATACGACCCGCCTGTCGAAATGGAACGACGGACCATTCAAACCATTAGCATTTAAGATGATTTGACTCACATTCGTACCTCTTGAGTATATGTATTACATAATTTACGGCAAGTCATAACAAAGAGAACACACAAGCTATATCATAATAAATGATCACGTAAAATTTCCACACGCCATATTGATCTAGAAAAGTAGACCAACCTAGAAAAAAAAAAAAAAAACATTTACATCCTTATCAATCTTCTTCCAGCAATATAGTCAATTTTTTGTGCATTTTTGAGTGTGAACCCTTTGATGCCAAGAATGCCAATTAATGATCCAGAAGAAAAAGAAGTATGAGTTGGGTCAAGTGGATCCCTTTTATGGAAAGTTCAAATTCGACATAAAAATCCCAAACTCTAGAAGAATTTAATTTTTAATTAAATTAATTAATTAATTTGTTTTTGGATAAGTAAATAATTGGAACGATGACGATTTATTTTGAACAATATGAATTGAGTCTTTAACAAAAGTTTCGAGTTCAACTCTTTCCAAACGGTGGATAAGTTTCTCCATTTTATGTAGATTTTCGTTCTCATTGCTTCTAGTAAGAGCGTAAATAGTCCGACTTGATCGATTTAAATATCAACAAAATCAAAGAAAAGTCTCAACAATGGGTTATGAAATAATGGTAGTTAAATAATTATTGGTATTTGATAATGGAGAATTCATCAAATTATGCATTTTTATATGAGAATTTTTATAATTTTTTATTTTTATTTTTATTTTTAAGCGGTCCAATTTGATTTCAAATTGTTGTTAAAATTTCGAAACCAAAATCAAATCGTCTTAGAATGTTCTGACTTATTTCAAAATCGTTTCTTTAACGGGTCAACGAGACATCAAACAGACGGTTACAATTTCAATTCGATTTTTTAGTTTAATAATTTTTGCTAATTACCTCCCTTGTTTTTAGTAACTTCTTCATAATGAGTTTGTAGTTCTATTATTTCATGCAAAAATAATACCCATTTCTAATACAAATTAATATTAATAACCATTTATTTTAAATCTTAGACCAATTCACCATTGACTTTTCACTCCTCTGATAACCATGTGAGCGATTTTCATTTAAAATGTTAAACCGCTACAAAATAGTAGATCCTATTCATTTATCATCATCATCATCTTGTTTACAAAGTTGTTGGCCTCCGAGCTCTAATGTCGGATAGAATGCCCACTTGACCATGGCCCACCTACGGCATCAATCGCCACGTGTTCAAATCAAAAGAGATCGATCGGCAACCAAATTGTGGGGTGACTTCAACTAACGAGTTCAGATCGTTGCTTCGAGCCAAACTTGATTGACGAGTTCAACTAATTAAACGGTTAAGGACAAAAAAAAATTAATTCATCAGGAGGGGCACCATATAAACTTGACTGACGAGTGCAACATTGATTCAAGGACAAAAAAAAAATTCTCTCTGTCAGAATGAATTAATTCACCTTATACTTGCATTTCACTTTTTGAGCTCGAACACAGCATAAAGTTACATCTGAAGTACCACGTTATTTTTTGACGTTAACAAAACTAATTGGATCTGCCTCGTCAAATTTTCAAAAATAGTATTGTCAAACCATTTTTTTCCACAAAGAATGTTCAGCATGAACTTGAAATTGAATTCTAGTCAGATATTATACTAGTATTCAATGACCGCTCTCGTTCGAAAAGTCGAATATTATACTAGTAATTAATGACAATTTCATTTACACTCTTTCTTGGAACCACCACCAGAATTCATCTTCGTCACCAAAAACCACCACAGAGTACAACCTCACAATGTCGTTCATATCTTTACGTCAAAACATTCAATCTCTAAAAGAATCCAATTTTAATTATTTTTTATTAAATTAATTAGATTATCTAGATAAGTTAAATAAGAGAGGAACTAAGAAAGTTCAATTTGAACAATAAAATTTGAGTCTCTAACTTGAAATTTTATTATATATATTTGCCTCTTTCACTTTCAAGAATAAGTAAAAGTTAGACCTAACCCTTTAAATATCTTATTGCATCGCCTCATTGAAAAGTTGATACTATTACAAAATACATAAATTTATTTATTAAAATTTTATTTTCAACATCAACGTTAAGATAATCTTTGTTACAAATTTCCAAATATGGTAACTCATTGGCTCCTTTTCTTTTTCACAATCTCACAATTAACAAAAGAAAGTGAAAAAAAATGAAAAACAAAGAAAGTGAAAAAAGTCTTTAATGTGAGTTGTAACCGTAAACATAAGTGATTATAATCTGCTCTAGTCGGATGGAAAATTCTATGTGTACATAATTGGAGTACATAATGATGTCCATAATGTGATGTAGACAAAACCCTGTTGTTGATGTGAAAGTGTGAAATTTGAATTAAAGATTGGATCCAGTACCACGTGTAATTATGGACACCATTATGTGAAACATTATGTACTTGTAGCACTTCTCCTAGTCGGATAATATATCAAGTCTAGTACAAACTACATATCTAATTGGTGGAAAGTATTCTGAATCAATAATTTTATTCATAGTTAACGATTAGAGTAGTCATTCTTCGTGACATCTTACATGACATATTTTTTATAATTTAGAAAATGAATAAGTAATTTTATGTCAAGTATAATAATTACTACAGTCGCTGATCATGAATAATACTATTCATTATGTATACTCGACATTCCGTCAAAAGTGCGCATATTTTTTTTGGTGGGTGTGATCTCTATGTAGATATGGGGGCGTAGCAACTATGGACAAATGAAGTACAATTCTCCCTCTTTTTCAACTGTTATTATGTGACCAAATTTGTCAGGAAAAAGGCTAGTTCGTCGGATATTGTTCGGTATTGGGAATTTTTCGTCATTGTTCTAACTGAAAGGCTGGTCCAAACCAGCATTTTGTTATAGAGCATAGGAGGCGATGGAAACTGGTTGACTCACGGTGGGGAGGTGATAGGCGCAGAGGTAATTACAGATTCAACAACTACGATTTTGTCGTCCTTTTACTCGGTAACGGTGGAAGTGATCAAGGGTCGGAATGGCCGGAAAAGGGTGTGCGGTGTCTGAAGGGATACGCCCCAATAGTTGAACTCCGTGGCCCATTCTCTTGCCGCTTTGTCTATTCGTTGGATTGATTGTATTCCTCGTTTTGACAGCAAATGAGTTTAATAGAAATTGTTTGTTGGTAAATTTGTGACCATAAGACACAAGACATCCATTCTTGTTCCTAGATTCCGTAAGCTTACTTCTAACCAGTGTTCTAAAAATCGCATTTAGGCGTCTAAGCAAGAAGTGTGATGAAAACGCAGCAGTCAACGACAATGTTGATCGCTTAATGTTTGCTTAGATGTTCCTAGGTGCACCTAGTTATAAGGGACGTCTAGGCGTGCCTCCGCCTCAGACCCGGATTTTAAGGGAGTCCAATTTTTTCCTTTTTAAAAAAAAAAATAAAACCTACAGCTCAAACTCAGCAGCCCACTATCCCTTCCAACTTCAAAAGCTCCAGACTTCAAAGAACTGATAAGATGGAAAAACAGAGGAAAAAAAAAAGACGAAAGGACGGCGCAAGATCTCTCAATTTCTCTACACACCGCACTGATTTGTGTATCGGTATCTATAACATTATGAAATTATTATACTTTACACTGTATTTATAATTTTAGGACATATGATTCTCGATATTTTGTGAATTTTCAATAAATTTTGCTTACAATTCTTATTTTTCTTTGTGGTTTCCCTCAATCAATCAAATGTTTTGAAATTTGGATCATAAATATATTGTACTGTAAATTTTACTATTCCAAACATCAAAATAAACTAAAGGAGCCCGATAATGATGATTTTGTATCGAACGATACGAA
>CAIGRH010164989.1:0-12307 GCA_903798295.1 Fraxinus nigra | reverse complement strand
ACTATTAAATATAAACTAAGCAATCGTGCATTGCACGTTGCTTGCACCTAGTATTTTAAAATAGATTGATTGATACAACACGTTATTAAAGTAACATCTAATATCTAAATTACTTATTTGGAAAATTTAAGATGGATGTATGTATGTATGCAGTTTATGCGGATATTGACCGGCCTAAAAGAAGGTAAATATTTATTCGAATTACATACACACATGTAGTAATAAATATGTGACAATTATAAAAAAAAAAAAAAAGTTTATGTGAATAATAAGTAGGTCCAAAAATAGATTTGTTGTTTGATAGAATATTCGATTACTACAATAAAGGTGTCACTTACAAGTTGTCATTTCTGTCCAAAGACTAAATATCAATGGTGTGTTTGGTCCCTCGTGATGATTCTATCATTATTTGAATTTATTAATTATTTAATACAGATTCTCGTGTGAGCATGTTTCTTTTGATTTTGCTCTCTATTCAGTTAATACTTTTGCTTCTTCAATATTTGCCAACAACAACTAAATTCTTGTACTTAATGGAACCAACTTAAGGATTGGAAAGAGAATGTTCAGATCGTTATTGTCTGTATGGATTTAGACATTGCGGTAAAGAGTGAACAACCCACTGCAATTACGAATAAAAGCTCCACAAATGAAAAAAGAGATTTCAATAAGTGGGATCATTTAAACTGCGCAAGTCTTATGATCACGAAACATGAAATTCCAGAATTATTCAAGAGAGCTGTGTCCGATAAGGTAACCACTGCCAAAGAATTTCTCGAGGAAATTGAAAAACACTTTGTGAAACGAAATACAGTCCAAACCAGTACACTTCTGTCGAACTTAGTTTCATTATAAGGGTAAATAAAACATTCGAGAGTACATCATTAATATGTCTCATATTGCTGCAAAACGAAAAGCACTAAAATTTGAGTTGTTTGATGATTTGCTCGTGCATTTGGTTTTTAATTTCTCTTCTTCTACAATTCAATCAATTCAAAGTCAGTTACAATTATCGAAAGGAGAGATGGACTCTTAATGAACTCATTTCATGTTGTATGCAAGTTTCCTTTAGAGCTTTCTACAATGTTATTATGGGCACCAATTAAGATCTTAGATAATACCATCATTATTAATTATAGAAGTTAAATACAGAAAATCCGAAACCAAACATGGCCTTGGTCTAATAAAGGGATTTTGTCGGCATGTAAGAAAAGGTTTCACTTCAACGAGGATTACAGGAGGTTAATTTTTTATATCTTTCTAGTCATTTAAGTCATTACTCAACTTTATCCACGCTTTTTGACCCCTTCTTTTTTGGTTTCTGGTGCCAAAGTAGATTCAGTCAACAGACTAATTAAAGAGCTAACACCATTACTTCCTTTCTTATAATTAATCGCTTCACTCCCCATTCAATTAAATTTTTAGATCAAATGTTTTCAATTAAGTCTCATCATCACTTGTATAATAAAATTGTTAACATGTCAGGCTATAATATAAATGAAAAAATCGCTCACACGTGAGGGACGTGGGATAAAATTTAAATATATAGCATTTCTAATTGACGTCTTAAACTTTCAAAAAATCAAATGATTCAATGTCTATTTCCTTTCTATGCACAAGCCTAGCGTGCTTCGTGTTTGAATCGTTTTTGCCAATCAATCCACTCACTTGAGGCAAAGAAGGATCTAGGAGCATCACGCTTTTAGTTGAAAAACATTAATCCAAACTCGATGGTAGAAGAATGAGGAACAATGGAGACATAAAAATAATGTATTAATTAGTAAACAGATTACAGCTGTTTCCCAAGATGAGGGGTGGATTAGTTTTAAATGAATTATAATATATATGCTGGAGGGGCATTCTAAGGTTAACATCAAAAAGATAATTCATAAATTTAATCCGGTTCATGACGGTGCTTCTAGTCCATCTGATGCTCGGATTTTTGTGGTCCACATATATTATATAAAATTTATAAAATTAATTTGTTTCTACTATGCCGACTTTTCAAGGAAAGAAGTCCCCCTAAATATATTAAAAGAGGTCAAAATACATAAATTGTCGGTTTGATGCATTAAATTATTCATTGGCTGACGCGTTACATTTGAAAATATCCATCTTGTATTTTACATATTTGATGGAGAATTACAACAATTTATTCAAAGTAATTGTGCATATTACTCGTGCTCATTATCTTAATCATTCTCAAACTTATTGTTTGATTTAGGTGTTGAGTGTCGAGCGATAATTGATTTGATCCTAAATATTGCACTTATGTGATGGTAGATGAAATGTTATTCTTTTATACATTTAACATCTTGGCTCTAATCATGCTGATCATTGCTTCAAATACTTCAATTCTATAATATTTGTTGACATCTTTCAAATCGTTAAGATTATGTGAAGTTACGTAAAATCAAATGAAAAGTCTTTAAAAAAAAAAAAAAACCTAAAAAATTGAGTATTTCTTTCGAACCTTTACTTCACTACCATAACTATATCTAATCATGTAATGTTAGAAACATGATGCTAAAAAAATCTGTAGTTTATATCAAAAATCCTTGCAAAGTGACTCCCAAACCTACACATGGCATTTGTAATACTAACGTAAGATTCAACCTTTATGACTATGTCCACGTCGGATAAAACCGTGTCTTACAACAGGAAAATCTATTATTCTACCAACCTTGTCCCTTGTCTTTTCTTTCTACCTTTTTTTGTTTCCTCACAACAGCCAATTTTTTTACACGTGTATTCAACAAGTCTCCATAGACTAACATTACCAGGATGGTATTAAATTAAAATGATTTAGTGCAGTAGAAAATGGTACGACAAGAATGCTGGAAAACTGTCCCGCATTATTTTCATACACAATCCTATGATCACTATCGGATTGTGCCTACTCAAATTTCTTGGAAACTTCCTTCAACTTATCAAATTACTTATATATATATACACACACACATGCATGAATCTATCCTAATAAATTACTTTATCAGTACTAAAAAGTATCTAGCTAGGCATGGATGGCAACAAGTTGCAGACTGGCTTAAGTTCGGCCTACCGGGGTGTCAGGAAGCGAAAATGGGGGAAATGGGTGTCTGAAATTCGCGAACCGGGTAAGAAAACTCGAATCTGGCTTGGGAGTTTTGAGACACCAGAAATGGCAGCTGTGGCATATGATGTGGCCGCATTGCACCTTAGGGGTCAATCTGCACACCTTAATTTTCCACAATTGGCACCTAGTCTTCCCCGTCCAACTAGCACAACTCCTGAAGATATAAGATTGGCAGCCCAACAGGCGGCTTCAGCCTTTGCCGGGAGATCATGGGATGGCTCCACGATGGGGAGTACTTCTTCTGCGGCCGATCAAGGGCCGGTGACAGTAGGACTGTCACCAACACAAATTCAGGCCATAAAAGAGTCACCTTTGGACTCACCAAAAATGGGGAATGCACTACTAATGTTGGAAGAATCTATATTTGTCACTAACGAATATGAGATGAGCGATTGTGAAGAGGAAACCGATGACCCGCTTTGGGGGCCCTAGCTAGATAGGGGAACTTAATTTAATATATTAACCAGTGAAACAAAACATGAAATCTTAATCAAACAATTAATTATATTTACAACTTATTATATATTAGTGGAGAAAATTCAAATGCCATATATGGCCTATGCATGCTTAGTGACTTAAAATGTGCAACTCTCCAATTTATTATAGAGTGTTGCAACTTGAATAATTATAGTTTTTTTTTTTTTTTTAAAATTTATGGATTATTATGTTTGACTTTCCCAGGAAAAGAGGTAGAATTTGATTGGTTGTCTAGCCACTTATATGTTGCATTGATGATATCATGTAATTAAAATTTCCACATGAAGGTGTGCTTTATTTATGATATTTATTATCAACCTTTCAATCTTTTATTTTTCGATAGTTTGTTTTCTTTCTATATTTTTTATTACGATCGCTAATGGAATTATTGATTTGAAATTATCGACTTTTTTACCTTACAATTATGTGAAATACCCACACCTTAATCTGTCAAAGATGTGGTTCGATTTAGTAAAATGTTATATAACATGATTTTTGATTATAATCTTCTAAGTCAAAATATATAACTACATGATCCTCACCGTCTGAAAATAACTTTCCTTAAACTTGACCTATTGTGAGAGTTCTGTAATAAACTAAAGAAATATAGCACTCTTAGTTATTTGAAAATCATCAAAGGATACTCGATAAACATAAAACCAAGCAAAGCTCAGTTAGCAGAATCTTCTAATTTAAATGCCTGTTTGGCCTGGGCATAACTAGAAAATAGACCAAGTGATTTGTTGGAGCAACCTACTCAACAGACCTTTTCTAAAAACACCCCCACCGATTTATAGAGCACACCTCGAACACAGAAGCAGAGAAGAAATATATAGACTCAGTTACTAAGTAGTTTCTCTCAGCATCAGATATTTTCTACATGGTTAATTTCAAAACGGGGTTCCACAGCATGGATCATCTGTATTACTCAACCATACAGTAAGCAAAAGGATCATCTGTATAACTCAACCATACAGTAAGCAAAAGCCAAGTTAAAACTGTCTCTAACAATCCAGATACATTATAATAATCAGACTTGAGTAATTTATGTAGCTATCAGCGTACTATATTTTGTGATACCAACTTAATGATTGAATATCCAAAAATGATGAACGCCTCTCTGGACATCAGTCAGAAACAATCCTTGCTATATTCAGATACTTGACCAAAACACACCTTTGAGGAAGGCAATTCAGGAAATAATTGTTCATTTGCAGATGCATCAACTAGTTTTCTTTGTAGTTATTAAGATGTTGTGTAATCAAGACATCATAAACGGATTATTATTATTATTATTATTATTATTATTATTATTATTATTTTAAAAAATACAATTAAAACTTTTACGCCTTGGCCTATGAGGCAGGCCACATAGCAGTCACGTGCGTAAAAACAGAGCAAGAGGCCACAGAAAGTCAACATTCCGCTTCGACTTCGCCTCTTCAACGTGTACCCATCGAGGTAACTAGGCCATGCCATTGGACATCCATCCTTGAACGTTGTTATCCCAGGCTAGGCATCACCTCTATACTGTAGTATTTTCGAGGCAAGGGGCAACTGCTGTGATAGTGACATAGAACAAATGGCCGAGTAGATCGAGGAATAGTTGGACCAAAAAGGCAAAAAGTGAGGGAAAAATACACAGCTACACTATAAGAATCACAGTTAACAATCTTACAAAATGCTTTCATAAATCAGGAGGTAATTCAAATTAATAAATATATAATATAGATATCCTCACTGCGAGCATTATTTTCTCTCCCAACTCCTCACCCCATCCCAACCCCTTATCTCACTAGGTACATTTTTTATTTCAGATTTACAAATCCAAATCGAATAAACAATAAAGTTACAACAAATCAATATATCAAATCCCTAGAAACAACCGCAGCCAACCGTAGATGTTCTTCAACTCCAGATTTTCTAGGGGTTCACTAAAATCACACAACAAAGACTGGTATGTGAAAAAAATAAAGCAGGAAAAGAGAGAAGCAGAGAAAATAATTATATAGAGAAAGATTGTAGGTATATATAACGAGAGAGGCTTTATGTCCCGACTCAATGACCGGGACAAGGAGCTTTTTCCATATATAACATACAAATTATAGAGAGAGAAAAAGTAAGAGAGGTGTAGTGGTAGGGAAAAAATAGACTTGGTCTCGCTATCTTTGATGCCTTTGGCAGGAGTCTATCCTCTTCAGTGACCTATCAATGATAAATCATTTTACTTATCATCTGCTCATCACTGATGGCAGTGCATTGCATTGGAGTTTATCTGTGTGGTAGTGGTGGTGGTGCTGTTGAGGTGCTAGCAACGTTTTAGGTATTACGATTGCATACAGTCACAATGGATCATAATTAATACAGACTTGATCACAATTAATATAGACTTGGCCATAGATGGCCGCCATAAATAAATTTGCACCACAAACACATACAGTCACAACCGATCATCATTAACATAGACTTGATCACAATCGGTTACAATTAATATAGACTTGGTCTTAGAGGATCACAACAAATAAATTCGTACACACCACAAACCATCACCACAACACATACAATAATAGTCAGTCAAAATTGACATAGGCTCGGTCACACCTGGTCACAATTTACACGAACTTGGTCATAGAGGGTCACCACAAATAAATTTGCACACATCGCAGACCAATACCACAACTTATCACCACCGCAACCCAAAATATCAAGCTATTCGATATATTGAACAAGGAATTCCCACCACCTCCTCATCCGATGTACCACCATCACTATCACCTACACTGCACCACCACTGCCTACAATACACCATTTTCGCCACGTGCATTACCATCCGATGTATGTTAGATTTTAGCCATCCGAGTTCGTTTAGGACTCAAAAACTACTTTTTAAGTTTTAGTGCTATTTTTGTCATTTAGTTTATTTTAAATTTTTGTAATTTTAGTTTCTTTAGGCCAAGTTTTTGTTTAAACCCTTATAAATAAATGGTTAATTCTTTGTTTTTAGGCACTTTGAAATAAATAAAACTTCTTGATTTTATTTTTCATTCTTTGATGGATTCCAGATTTGTGTTCTTAAGATTTTGGCTAAAATTCCTTTTTTTGTGCTGCGTTAAGTGGTATCATAGCTAACTTTTCCGTCTTCTATATCCTTGATTTATAACCATGTGAGGTACCAATTACTAGGGCATATTTGAACGCTCAAAATCGACGAATTGATGATCTTACTATTCAGATCGAAAAATTCGTTAATTGTTGTTGCGGCTGTTGGAAACAGTGTACAGAATGATCAACCTGGTAATAAGAAAACTGAAAATGAGCGAATCACTAAACTTGTAATTCAGAGATGAAAGAACAGGAGACTTCTAGTAGAGGACTGTGAATCGGAGTCAGAAGAAGAGCTTGAAGTGCTGTCGCATAACCCTAATTATGAAGGTTGAGATGATGGAATCTAATAAGAGGACAACCTCTTATAGGAAAGTCCTCCTACCCGTCGAACTATCATCGACGTTCCTTCGGACAAAGGAAAGGTTCCACAACAAACCTCAACCAACCTAATAGAAGCAATGTTGATAACAATGGTTGGTTTGGAAACAGAGGCCAAACCCGAGGCATAACTCTGAATGCAAATCTTATGCTAGGCCCATCGATGATTTTTGTTATAGATGCCACGAGCCTGGGAATTGTTTCAATACCTGTCCAAAAAGATTCTAGATCATTTTGTTGGAATTGGAGATAGTGGACGAGGAAGAAGACACCTAGGTAGAAGATGAGTACGCATAAGTTGAGTTTGCTATTGAGAAAGGTGTGAAAAGACTCACTTTGGTATAACAGTGGATCCTTTTGCTGCCTAAAGAGAATGAGCATCGTTACTACATCTTTCATTCGCTTTGTTCTATCAAGGATAAGGTGTCTAAAATCATTGTTGACAACAAAAGCTGTGAGAACTTTGCAGTAAAGAAGTTGGCGAATTTGTTGACCCTTGGTTGGGTAAAGAGAGGTATTTCTGTCCTGAGAATTGCGAAGTACTTCTTTCTATTGGTAAACATTATAAGGATGAAATTATGTTTGATATCATAGACTGACATATCCTATTGGTTTATCCATGGCAATTTGATGTGGACTCAACTCTCAAATGGCATGATAATGTGGTACTATTTACATGGAGCCATCATAAGACCGCTATAGTTCTTCTCAAGTAGATGAAGAAGTCCATCCAACAATGAATCGAGAGTTTTCTTACCCTTACAAATAATTAGAAAGAGATTGTAGATTGTGTTAGAAAATCTGATTGCTTTTATCCTGTATTGGTTAAGGAGCTTTTTATAGCAAATAAGGAAGATGAAAGTGTATTGTCTAAAGTGCAAAAAATATTGGCAAAATTTGATGATATAGTTTTTTATGAAATGCCAGATGAGTTACCTTTTATAAGGAATATCAGTCCCGGATTGATTTAGTACTTGGGGCTAGTCTTCCAAATTTACCTGGTTACCGAATGAGTCCGAAGGAAAATGAGGTTCTGAGGGAACAAATTGAGGAGCTATTAGGGGAGGATTTATAGAGGAAAGTATGAGTTCGTGTACAGTACTTGTCTTATTAGTACTAAAGAAGGATATAACATGGCTCATATGTTTTGATGGTTGTGCCATAAACAAGAAAATGGTAAAGTACAAGTTTTCCATTCCATGACTGGAGGACATGTTAGATGTGCTTGAGAGTTCTAAGGTCTAATCGAAAATAGACCTTCGTAGTGGCTACCATCATATTCGCATCAAACTTGGGGACGAATGGAGGACTACCTTCATGTGTAAAGATGGACTTTATGAATGATTGGTGATACCATTCGAACTCTCAAATGCCCCAATTACCTTCATGAGAGTGATGAACCCAGTTCCTATCCTTTAATTGGGTACTTTGTTGTATTTTAGTTCTATGTTATACTTATTTGCAACAAATCTAAAGAAGATCATTTGGTTCAATTGAGGCAAATCCTAGTTGTTTTGAAGGAAAATTAGTTATACATCAACCTGAAGAAGTGCACTTTTTGTACACAAACTGTTGTTTCTAGGCTTTGTGGTTGGTGATTATGGTCTACAAGTAGACGAAGAGAAGATTAGAGCAATTCGAGATTGGCCAACACCAAAAATGGTTTCTAAAGTAAGGAGATTCCATGGTTTGATAACTTTCTATAAGAGATTTATCAGGCATTTTAGTATTATTGTAGCACCACTTACATAATGTTTGAAGAATGAGAGATTCAGTTAGGGAGAGAAGCAATATAAGAGCTTCAGCTTCATCAAAGAAAAGTTGTGCACAACTTTAGTATTAGCTTTACCAAGCTTAGATAAAATCTTTGAGGTATAGTGTAATGCTAGTGGTGTGGGTGTTGGAGTTGTCCTTTCCCAAGAAAAGAGACCCATGGCTTTCATTTCGGAAAATTTAAGTGATGCAAGGCAAAAGTAGAGTACCTATCAGCAAGGGTGTGAATCATGAAATGTGTATTTGTTTAATGGCAACCAGCTTTACATTCCCGTTACATCTTTATGTGAAAAATTAATTTGAGATCTGCATAGGGGAGGTCTAAGTGGATACTTGGGATATGACAAAAAATATCCGTTTTGGAAGCAAGTTATTATTAGCCACAGGTAAAACGAGATGTTGGAGTTATAGCTAGAAAATGTTACACTTCAAGTGTTGAAGGGTCAAGTGCAGAATATTTGGTTATACTTGCTACTTCCTATTTCTCAAGGTATATGGCAAGATCTCGCTATATATTTTGTTCTAAGATTACCAGGTACTCAGTGGGGAGTATGATTACCTCCAAGATGGATCACTGCATAGCTTGTCGAAAAACCTCAGATGCATCAAATATTACCAAACTATTTTTCAGGAAGGTTGTTCGGTTGCATGAAGTTCCCAAGTCTATCACATCAGATCGAGATACAAAGTTTTTATGGCACTTTTAAATTACATTGTAGAAGTTGTTCGGGACAAATTTGAATCGAAGCAACACTACACATTCTGTAGCCTTATAAGTATAGTTTCAAGCATCTGTGGAGGTAAGCCCAAACAATGGGATCTTGCACTACTACAGGTTGAGTTTGTATACAACAACGCAGTTCATACTGCTACAAGTAAGCACCCGATTGGTATTGTGCATGTTGAGGTTCCCTACTATGTTATGGATTTGGTGAAGTTTCCCACGGGCAATAACAAGAGTATTGCTACTGAACATATGACTTAAGAAGTGCTAACAGTTCGTGATGAAGTAAAACAAAAGTTGGAAAAGACTAATGCAAAGTATAAAGTAGCGGCAGATTCACATCGACAGAATAAACAATTTCAGTAAGGAGACTCAGTGATGGTGTTTCTAAGAATAAAGAGATTCCCCGTTGGTACTTACAACAAGCTAAAACCGAGTAAGTATGGGTATTTCCAAGTAATTAAGTAGATTAACAAAAAATGCCTACATTATCGATTTGTTAGCTTCCATGAGTATTTCTAGTACATTCAATGTGACGGATTGGTACGAGTTCCATGAAGATGATGAACCTCTCTATCTAGATTATAACTCGAGGTCGAGTTCTTTGGATGTGGAATGAACTGATGTAGAATAGATGGCCGAGTGGATTGAGGAACATTTGGACCAAAAAGGGAAAAACAATAAATTGCAACTTTGGCGTTCGAGCTTAGATTTGAGCCCATAATACCTTTTTAGAAAGGAAACGACGAGACAGATTGAACTCATTAATTTTTCTTGACGTATGTTGGATTTTAGCCATCCGAGTTCGTTTAGGAATCTAAACCAAGTTTTTAAGTTTTAGTGCTATTCATTTCAATTAGTTTATTTCGAATTCTTTTCAATTTTAGTTCCTTTTAGGCTATGTTTTCGTTTAAACTATTTTATGCGTCTTGGAATTAATAATACTTCTTGATTTTATGTTTTATTCTCTGGTGGATTTCAGATTTGTGTTCTTAAGATTTTCACTTAAATTTCTAGTTTCACGCTGCATAAGATAGGGTAGGGTAAGTGCAATTATTCTTTTATCAACTTTTCAATTACACATTTTCTCAACTTTTATTAAAGTCTACGAAAATTTAATTTTTAAAAAAATCAAACAAGGGTTAAATTACTAATCCTATGTTTGCTTAAGTCCTAGATAACCATAAAATGGCATTTTTACATTTTTTATTTATTATTGCTCTACTGAATATACATTAAAAACCAAAGATTAATACTAGTATTGCATAAACAGTATGCACTACAGGATTTAAGATTCAGAACTTCCAAAAAATACAATTAAAATTGGGCTTTAAATTTTTTTTTATCAATAAATAAAATGTTTATAGATCAGAAATTTTGTACAAGCTTACAAGATCAAAAGATGTACAAACTATAACAATCTAAAGACCCAACACTAAATACTCAAAATGAATTAAAACATAATGATACAATGAAAACATAGCTTTGCATACATGTGTTTTGATCCATCCAATGATGATATCTGCATGCGGTTTAAAATTTTCAAAACTTAGCATGTTTCTAGTTGTCCAAGTATGATAAATAGTGATGGCCAGCGTGATTCTCTTGGCCTTGCTTTGCCAAGATGTCCCCCGTCCCTCATTCTTGATCCATTTAAAAGCACTATTTGTTGTGGACATGGCTCTGGTAATGCTGAGCCAAGCTGTAATATGTCCCAAGATCTCCGTATTCATAACTTATTGGAAGAAAAGATGTTGGGCTGATTCAGCTGAACCTTAACAAAACACAAATATGTTGTCGATATCTGATAAGGGCGTTTTTACACGTTCATTTCAGTTCACAAATGTGGATAACTATCGATAAATGTGTGGAATATAGCTTAATTCGATGGAATGTGTGTTTACAGGACATCAATGATGAGCATGAAGGAAATTAGGAAAAACAAGCAAAAAATGGCTTAAATAAAACAAAAATCAAAGTTTGAGGACTCAAGTGCGATTAATAAAAAGTTGTGTCGATCTCAAGATGAATATTTGAGAATGCTAGGCATCGAAAAGAATCNCACGTTCATTTCAGTTCACAAATGTGGATAACTATCGATAAATGTGTGGAATATAGCTTAATTCGATGGAATGTGTGTTTACAGGACATCAATGATGAGCATGAAGGAAATTAGGAAAAACAAGCAAAAAATGGCTTAAATAAAACAAAAATCAAAGTTTGAGGACTCAAGTGCGATTAATAAAAAGTTGTGTCGATCTCAAGATGAATATTTGAGAATGCTAGGCATCGAAAAGAATCTAAAGGGATGAAATATAGTAGAAGTACTATCACATATCAACTTCTAACCGAAAACGTTATACTTCGAGTTTTCAGTCTTAGTTTGAGACCCATTTTTGGAATAGAAGACGTTCGAATTTGAAGATTTATATCTCTGGATGATTTGTAGCACTTTGGGTAAGCTTTCAAATTCAATTTGAATCACCTCAATTGGATATCGAGAGATAAATGTATGACCAAAATACCAAAATCTATCCGGCGGAAAAAACATGAAAACCATGCAATCGCATGGTAAACTACCTTTTGATTGCCCAAACCTCAACAGGAAGTTATCAAGGGCAATTTTGTTAGTCCTTGTGATCGCATAGGGATACAATGTGCGATTGCAAGGCATGTTTTATGCACGAGAAAATTTTATTTCCGTTTCCGAGCCAACCACTTATGGAATGATATCT
>CAIGRH010164981.1:0-12897 GCA_903798295.1 Fraxinus nigra | reverse complement strand
TTTGGAGAATAAAATTTTTGGAATGGTGATTGATGGGAGAATGTGTGGGGAAAAAGTTATGAAAAGTTTTAGATTTGTGTGTAATATTATTTTATTGGGAGAATGTGTGGTTGAAATAAAGAAAGAAAAAAAGAATGAGAATGGGGAAAAAAAATGGGTGTCAAAGATATGTTAGCTTATTGTATCACTTTAAAGTGGAATCAATTTAAGAATTAGAGTCCTCAACAATGTGATTAAGTAAGTAACATATATTTCATTGAAATTGACAAGTGAACCTTTTACCAATTTTAACATGCCATTTTCAATTCTACCTTATAATTCTATGTCATCTAGATCTTCAATTGAAATATGGAACATATTCAACCAACTCTTTCAAAAGTGTAGATATATCCATTTGCAAATTTAAATGTGACATTGCAAATTCCTTCAACTCTGCAGACTATATTATTATCCATAACTGCCTTCCCACCATTAATTTGTCATCTAGAAATTACAATCTGAATCCAAAATACAATCTTGGACCTGATCACTATTATCCACAACATCTGGAGTATCCAAATAAGGTAAAAGCTTAATAACAACATGTACATCTACAGAGTTAAGACTCTAGGTGTTATACTATATTCCCTTCATCAACCACTTCATCTTTCTGTTCTTTTTTCTTTTATGATAATCCTTTATAAAATGACATGTTTTGTCATACCAATAGCATTTTTTTTTTTCTTGCCTTACACTTAGACTTTGATATTTCTCTTTAACTCTTCGCAAACAAAGTTTCAGATTTACTACTTTAAGCTTTCTATGATTACAATTCCATTTCTTTACTTCTTAAAGAGTTAATTACAAATTTAGGCGTAAGAGTGTCTCTTCTATGCTTAATAGCATTCCTGACATCCGTATAAGCTTCATGAATAACATTAAGGAGTATTATAATTTTATTACCCCTCAAAAACTTTTTCTCCATTATTTGTGATGTCTTGAACCAATTTGTTAAAGACATCCAAATTATCATCTAATTATTTGAAGGAATAAATATTAAAGAATATTTTTAAAAGAAACAGTTTGTTAGGTAAAGATTTAACCAAGTAAAGTTTTTCTAACTTTTCCCACGAGCTCGCTAGAATCTAATTTTCCAACTTTTCTTAAAACTTGGTCAGATTTATGAAAAATAATAGAAATGTAGCCAAGTTCGTCTGCCTCGGATTTTTGCTCAATAGTCATAGAAGCAGAATAATCTTCAACATAGTTTTAGAAACTTTTTTTGAACAAGAACCCTTTTCATTTTCAGTCACATAGGAAAACCCCAATTTCCATTAAAAACCCCATTTTGTAAGATGGATCAAGTCATCACACACAGTAATGCAATGATCAATCAAATAAAGCTAACTTGAAAAATTCAACTGCTCAAATTTATCAGGATTCCATAAGAATCATGTTTTACGTCCATGCTCAATTTAAACAGTGGTACAATCCTGTTTTAGAGAAATAATCGAACAATATATGTCAAAATACATATGCAACATTAGCAAAGTATCTACATAGGTAAAAGATCGAAGAAAACAGTGAAGATCATATGAAACAGGTATCACATAATTGAGTTAGGGTTTAGAAAAAAAGGCAAATCAAAGTGTTGATTTAGACCATCATAAGTCCCAACAAGTCAAAGGTGTCAAAAGAAACAGCCAATAGATGATATAATTTGCAAAGATCACCAAGAACCACCATATAAGGCCAAATCTTTAAAATAAATTAATATAAGATCTTGGTTTTCAAAATCTAAGATCAAACCATGAAATTAATTTTTCGCAGTAAAATCACAATCGAATCCCTGAGAACAGCCCCCAAATATTGTATAAAACCAACCTGAACAAATCTTTATAGAAAACTTTCCAATGCTCACAACATTTTACCAAATGCATCAAAGTATCACTAAAACATGCTCATATATTGTACCCTTCTATATCAAAATATAAAAGCTCAAAGACAGACTTAAAGATAAACAATCGAAGTAAGTTTTTTGTACCAGAAAAACTCAACCTTTAAAAAACAACCTCTCGAAATCAAGAATTAGCCGAACTCTTTATTTCAGAAAGAAAAAACAGATATCTTCCAAATAGAGATTGAAGATCATAGAGAAGACAAAGAGAATTCTATAACGTGTTCTATTTATGTCATGTTTGACACTCATTCTCATTCTCATTTTTTTTTTCTCTTTCTTCATTTCAACTACATATTCTCCAAATAAAATAATATTACACACAAATCTAAAAAATTTCATTATTTTTTCAACCACACATTCTTTCATCAATCACTATTTCAGAATTCATTTTTTTTTTTTTTCCAAAATGGATGTCAAACACAAGCTTATATAACCTAAATGCCCACATTTGATCTCAAATTAAGATTAACGCTCCCAAGAAACTAACAACTTTGCAAAATTAATACGCTACATTTAACACTAAATTGGGGTGACGTTTTCACCTCTCTGATTTTGATGCTAGACGTTTTTGTGCAATAAGAATTGTGCCGGCCATCTAATTCGTGACACATGGCGAGATTCCTCCACCCACTCTCTCATCTCCATTCCCCAACAGTTAGGGTAGAGTTCTATTTATCTTTCTTTCCTTCCATTAAGGGGAAAATGCGAAATTTTCCATTAAATTAAGGCCTCACTTAATTTGAAATTATTAGGCAATAGACAAGATTTGAGCCAAGCTCATTTTTATTCACAGGGATGGCAACGGGGCGGGTAAGGAACTGGTCGGTCGTTCTCTCCCCCATCCGGTCAAATATTTTTGTTACCTTACCATTCCATACCCGGTTAAAACGGGACGGGGCATAATCTGGGCCAGGTGGAGGCAAGTCTATTGCCCCATTTATTTATTTTTTATTTATTTATTTATTTTTATTTTTTTATTTATTTTGTTTATATCTTTATTTAGTAAATATTATTACTTTTTTACTAATTTGTTAAAAGCAATTTATGTTCTCTTTAAAAATAATGATAAATTTATTATTTTTGTTTGATAAAAAACTTTAATCTGAAATTAATTTTAAATGTGGCAGAGACTATGTTTCCGGTACCCGCTTCGTACCCACTTCGGGGTAATGATTATCGCCTCGTCCCCGTCCCATTTACTCGGTTAAGCGGGTAATCCCCACCCCATTCAGGATGGGCCCCACGCGTATTAGGTTGAACGAGTTTTTTTTGCCATCCTTGTTTCTTCATAAACCAATTAAGGCTGAATTTTGACATTAGAGCCAACAAGATCATTAGCCTTTTTCTTCACAACTAGTATTCGAGCATCAAATTATTGGAGACATTTTTGTGTTTATTAAATTGAGGATTTGGAGAACATGACTACTATAATAAACCTCACGACTATAAACTTGGACATTGCAAATAGAAGATATGCTCTTCTACCCAAACTATGAGGATCTCTTTTGGGTGATAACGACAAACCAAAAGATATATTAGAGAAAGAATGGGCAAAGTTTAATAGAAAAATAGTCGAATGAATTATGAAATGATTGTAAGATTGAAAATTGATTTAAAACAATTATGCGGAAATAAATTAGATCGAAAAAAAGGAAAACTCAAGGATCAAGTTCATACCTCGGTCATTGATGTTGTTCTAGAAGCTCTCCTTTTTGTTCTAGGTAATGGCACTTCTAAGCTCTCAACACTATGAGATAGTGTATAATGTGTATTTTCGATAGGGGACCAAACCCATTTTTATATCCTAGCTCCCATCAAGCCATGGCTTTAATTACCTTCCAATCAATGACTCCATGTATACTGAATTGAAGTTTTATAAATGTTGAAATTGAAGAGTGAATGTGAGTGAATGTTAGACCATCAATTGCCCATGAAGAAAATGAAATGGGAGAAACGGATCTTACATTCTCCCACTTGGTCCATACGTTCAACCTAATGTTTCAACTTAATCCCACTGATTGCCCTTCTTAAGAAATAAACACATGAATCATGACCATGGCTTTAATTACCTTCCAATCAATGAATCCATGAATACTAAATTGAAGTTTTATAAATGTTGAAATTGAAGAGTGAATGTGAGTGAATTTTGGACCATCAATTGCCCGTGAAGAAAATGAAACGGGAAGAAATGGATCTTACATTCTCCCACTTGGTCCATACGTTCAACCTAATGTTTTAGTTTAACCCTATTGATTGCCCTTCTTAAGAAATAAACAAATGAATTATGCCAATGAATCCTCTAATAACAAGTATTATCTTCCATGTATTACAATGTATTTAGTTCCTCAAGAATTATTCTTTATGTGGTAACAATACTTAATGAAAAGGCCCTATGCCTTGTTCTTGGTTCGACATAAATGTATTTTCTCAAATAAATTAAGGTACGCGTGAATATAAGAAAACATCACAATAAATGAAAGTTTCATGCAAAAATTGTATATACCATTACATAGTGGAACTAAGTCCCATTTTTTCTACACGATCTTTGAATTTCAATGGTGGCATGCTTTTACTCAAAGGATCAGTGATTACGTGCTCAATGTCCAATTTTTTTCTTTAATACATTCCTTTATGGTTAAATACTTAATGTTTATTTCGACTACCATTTTTTTCTTTGCTATAAACACAGCAGCTGAATTGTCATAGTAAATTCTTAATGGCCTAGATATGGAATCCATTACTCTAAACTCATATATGAAACTCTTGATCCATACACCATGCAAAGTAGCCTCAAAATAGGAAATGAACTTGACTTTTATAATGGAACCAGCAATCAAGGTTTGCTTAACACTTCTCCATGATACAACTTGATAAACGCGTTTTACACACTTATTTTGGGTCGCAAACATTGATCATTCCTAATAAATATGTGGAATATAGCTTAATTCGATGAAATTTGTATTTTGCAGAAAAATATGATGAATATGAAGGAAACTAGGAGAAAAATGGAAAAAGGACTAAAATGAAAGAAAACCAAAGGATAGGGACCAATGTGAAAATAATCGAAAGATGACCCAGAGGAGATTTCAAAGATGTGAAGATGGCGAGATCAAATTGGTCAAAGGAAGGAAATATTGGAAGAAGAAGAAGTTGGAAAAGAGATTGAGAAGTGCAAAAGGAAGTTCAAGGACTAAAACGCAAAGTTATGTAAGTTTTTAATACTATGTGGTAGCATAGGTTGCTTTAGGAAATCCCACAGCTATTTCAAGTTATGTGATCATATAGAGATGAACTATGGAAACAAATCTTGGGATGGTATTTAAACTCGAGAACCGTCCAAAATGCAAGGGGGGAGGACATGGAACAAAGGTTTTAAGCAAGGAAAAAAAGGCACAAAAGAGGAGAACAATACAACCACGCGAAGATTTAATTAAAGAATCAAATTGGTGATGTCGTTCTTCATTGATTTTTCTGATTTCCTTTGTTTCACCATACCAGGCTAGATTAATTCTGTACTAGGGTTAGATGAACTATGTAATATGATTTTCAATTCTTAGTTTTACATTCTTGACAATCAAAAACAGGTTTTGGGATATTTTAATGATTTATATGAATTTCTTTTCTCCATAATTATTATATACATAATTGTGTGAGTTTGATGGCTTGTTTCATGCATTTGAAAAAAGTGGAATATGTTCAACGTGTTATAAATCATTATAGGGTTCGATAGGGGGATATAAATATACCGCTATACCCTATGTGAATCCTTAAGTGCTCACAAAAACTCGTGCATTTTGTATGTATGCATCTGTCATAGAAATACAGTCGGGTCACGTTGAAATAGGTTTAACTTTACTCGAGAGAGATGTTAAATAATTTAGGAGCATTGATTCTTCAATATCTCAATCGTATGTCAAGGTGTAGAACTAGGTTTAGAGAAAACTATTACATAGGGATTCGTGATCCTAGTACATTCATTATATATTAGAAAAAAATTCAACTTGCATTCGACATAAATCTCATTCAGTTTTGTTAAAGCATTCACAATTGCATCTGTATTATTAATTAAGTTATAAACTCATCATAACAGACATTCTCATTCTTATTGTTTTGGTTAAGGTCCGATAATTGGAATTATGACTAATCAATCCATGTGGGACGATATTCAGACTCAAAAAGTCCACTTAATTACTTGTAACGAACCGTAGACTTGCAGAGATTTTAATTAGATATATTTTCAAAAATTTATCTAAATACTACTCTTGATTCTTTTTCAGGTCTTGTATACGAAGGATGCTTGATGGTGACTTGATTCCAGCTACTCCAAAAATCAAACGCACCTTCCATCGTAGGTAAAGAGAAGCGAGAGTGCTATGACAAATGGCCGATGTGAAAAACCAACAATTGCTTCAAGTCGATGAAGAGAAAATTATTGATGCAGAAAACACGCTAGTTAGAGATTTCATGATGCCATAAATCATTTAGAGTCAATCTAGCATCGTATATCCTCTATTTGGGCAACCTAACTTCCAATTGAAGACCAACATCATACATCTATTTCAGAATGAACATCAATTTTATGGAAGAGAAAAAGAAAACCCACATACACACGTCTCTCGATTCTTGGAGATGTGTCAACACTTCAGAAATCAGGGTATCTCAGCTGATGTTATCAGACTACGGCTATTCCCATATACGCTACGTGATAAAGCACTAGAGTGGTTGGATTCTCAACCTATTGCCAGTATCAGCACATGGAACGACTTAGCTCATAAATTTTACACAAAGTTTCTTCCATCGATCAAGATTACAAAATTGAAGCATGACATCTCAATTTTCTGTCAAGGTGAATCAGAATCATTGGATGAAGCTTCGAATCATTTCAAAAACATGCTAAGGAAATATCCTCATCATGGTATTAGAAAAGGACTCCATGTCCAATATTTTTATGCCGGATTGATTCCATCATTTAAAAGCATTGTAGATTCTTTGTCAAATGGTTCATTATCAACAAGAACCATTGATGATGTCTTGAAACTATTCAAGAGAGTGGCGACTACTTCAGTATGTGGGCTTCTAAACGGGTAGTTTAAAAGAAGGTGCCAGGTGTTTACGAGGTAGATGCTTACTCGGCCTTGATAGCAAAAATAGACTCATTATTCCATAAGGTGGAGAGCATATCACATATAGCTAACATTGCACAAACTAAAAAGACAAGCTGTGAGAAGTGTGGAACAAATTACAACACAACAGAGTGCCCAATTTTGGCTCAAGGTATGGAACAAGTGGACTTCGTACAATGGGGACAACATCAACAAATGAATCCACATTCAGAAACCTGCAACCTAAGGTGGAGGAAACACCCTAACTTCTCTTGGGATGGTCAGAATCAGAATAGGCCACAAGGTCAATTTCAGTAGTCGAAGAAGAAGTTGTAGTTGGAAGAGATGTTCGGTAAATTCATGGAGAAAAAAATCAGTACATGGAAGCCAACATTCAGTTTATGTGAAAAACTGAATCAAGTATCCAAGATTATAGTGCTGCTATTAAAAACTTGGAGACTCAGATGAGACAGATGGTACTAATAAATGGTAGAGCACCAGGTTCACTACCCAGCAATATAGAGATCAATCCAAAGGAACATGCCAAAGTAATAATAACAAGAAATGGGGTGAAATTGCCGAAAATTCATGTCAAAAGACCTGCTGCCAATAAGGAGAAAATGTCGAGTGAGGGGCAAGTAGAACATAGTGAATAGACACATGAAATACCTACAAAGGAGTTCAAAAACACCAAGGGTTTAGGATAAGAATCTTATCAATCCTTACAAGCGTCCTATTCCATTTTCCCAAAGATTAAAAAAGCATAAGATGGATCAACAATGCAAGAAATTCCTAGTGATTTTCAAGAAACTACACACTAACATTTCATTCGTCGATGCCCTTATTCAAATGTTTAGCTACGCCAAGTTTTTTAAAGACATTCTATCTAACAAATACAAGCTAGAGGAGCATAAGAAGGTAATCGTAACTGAGGAATACAGAGCTAGAATCCAGAAAAAGCTACCTCTAAAACTTAAAGACCTATGGAGTTTTACTATACATTGCACTATTGAAATTGTCATTTTGATAAAACTTTATGTGATTTAGGTGCAAGTATTAATTTGATGTCACTTTCTATTTTTAGAAAACTCGATTTGGGATAGGCTAAAGTAACAACAATGGCTTTGCAGTTGGCTAATCGATCCTTTACCCACCCAAAGAGGATTGTAAAAGATGTGCTGATCAAGGTGGAAAAATTCATTTTCCAAGCAGATTTCCTTATCTTAGACATGGAGAAAGACGATGATGTACCACCTATACTGTGCAGACCATTCTTAGCTACTGGGAAATCGCTCATCAACGTATAGAAGGGTCAGTTGATTTTGAGGATTGGCTAGGAACAAGTTGTTTTTAATATCTTCAAGGACATGAAATACCCCTGTAAGCCAGATAGTTGTTTCCAGATTGATATAATTGAAAAAGTGGTCCAAGACACATTTCTACTACACAAATTGTCGAACGTGTATGAAGCATGCATCGCACATTCCTAATCTACTTACTCTAATTCTCTTAAGATTGAGACATGTGCAAGGTTTTTGGAAACTAACCCACCATACACACGGAAATGTTAGTTTGAGGAATTAGGAACTGGCCTTACAAGGCCACTACCATCTGTTGAACAACCTCCAAAGTTGGAGCTTAAGCAACTACTATCTCATCTTCGTTGTGCTTACTCGGGAGAATCTTCTACACTTCCAGTGATTATATCGAGCTCAGTGAGTGAGGTGGAGGAAGAGAGACTACTACATATACTCAAGGAAAATAAAACAACAATTGGATGGTCTTTCACGAATATCAAAGGGATCAACCTTTCACTGTGTATGCATAAGATTCTCATGGAAGAGAGTTTTAAACCTTATATAGATGGTTGGAGAAGGCTAAACCCAAACATGAAGGAGATTGTTAGGGCAGAAGTACTAAAACTCCTAGATGTCGGAATCATTTACCCGATATTAGAAAGTGCATAGATCAGCCCAGTCCAGGTTGTGCCTAAAAGGGTGGTATTACTATGGTACAAAACAAGAAGAATGAGTTAATTCCCACGTGAACTATTACAGGCTGGAGAATGTGTATTGATTATCGAAAACTTAATGCCGCCACTAGGAAGGATGACTTTTCTCTTTCATTCATTGATCAGATGCTTGAACGGCTGTATGTCATTTACACTATTGCTTCCTTGACGACTACTCTAGATATAATCAGATCCTAGTAGCACCAGATGATCAAGAGAAGACCATTTTCACTTGCCCATATGGTACATTTGCTTACCGTAGGATGCCATTCGGGTTATGCAATGCTCCTACTATTTTTCAGCGTTGTATGATGGTAATTTTCTCTGATATGGTGGAAAAATTCATAGGAGTTTTCATGGATGACTTCTCGGTGTTTGGATTGTTGTTTGAGGAATGCTTGGAGCATCTGAGTTTGAAACTGGGAAAAATACCACTTCATGGTTCAGGAGGGTATTGTGTTAGGACATTGCAATTCAGCTAACGGGATAGAGGTGGACAAAGCAAAAATTTAGGTTATTGAGAAATTATCGCTGCATACATCAGTTAAGGGTGTTCGTAGTTTTCTCGGGTATGTCGGGTTTTATAGACGATTCATTAAGGATTTCTCGAAGATTACAAAGCCTTTGTGTAACCTACTGGTTAAGGATGTCACATTTAACTTCTCTGAAGAGTGTCTTGCGGCATTCAACACGTTAAAGGAGAAGCTAACTTCATCACCAGTGATCATCATACCAGATTGGATTTTACCATTTGAATTAATGCTTGATGCAAATGATTATACGGTGGGGGGAAGTTTTGGGACAGTGGAAGAATAAGATATTTCACGTGATATACTACGCAAGCAAAATACTGACTGATGCCTAGCTAAACTATGCTACTATGGAAAATGAACTGTTAGCGGTGGTCTATGCATTTGACAAATTTCGATTTTATCCGATAGTATCAAAGGTCATCGTTTACACTGATCATGCTACCTTAACGTATTTATTGACAAAGAAGGATGTTAAGCCAAGACTTATCTGTTAGGTGTTACTTCTACAAGAACTTGATCTGGAGATAAGGGACACGAAGGGCAACAAAAATGTGATAGCTAACCATTTGTCTTAACTGGAGCCACGAGAGTAGAATGATTCCATTGACATTAATGAATTTTTTTCAGATGAGCAGATTTTCAGCATGGATGGAGTACCTTGGTATGCAGACATCGTAAATTACTTGGCCAAGTCTATCACACCACCGGACTATTCGAGTCATCAAAGAAAGAAGTTTTCGCTGACTTAAAATATTATTTTTGGGGAGATCCTCATTTTTATAGCGAGGAGCATATCAAATTATTCGAAGATGTGTACCCGAGGAAGAAGTCCCTAAAATATTGCGGCAATGTCATTCATTTGCATATGCATGTCATTTTGGGGCATCCAGAACAGTAGCAAAGATTTTACAATCTGGGTTCTATTGGCCGTCCATTTTTCGGGATGCTTTTGAACTTGTGAAACGGTGTGATAGGTGTCAACGCACTGGCAATATCTCGAGAAGAAAAGAAATGCCACTAAATAGCATCATTGAGGTGGAAATTTTTTATATATGGGAAATTGAATTCATAGAACCGTTCCCACCATCATTCTCAAATCAATATATAATGGTTGTTGATGACTTTATCTCCAAATGGGTAGAAACAGTAGCATTGCCAACCAACGATGCTAAGGTGGTGATTGGGGTTTAAAGAAATATATTTTCACCCATTATGGCACTCCTCAGGCTATAATTAGTGATGGGGGCAAGCACTTTTGCAATCGTCATTTGGCTAAATATGGCATCTAGCATCGTGTAGCAACTCCATATCATCCTCAAACTAGCGACCAAGTTGAAATCTCTAACAGGGAGTTGAAAAGAATACTAGAGGTAACAGTGAGCTATTCCATGAAAGATTGGAAAAAAACACCTATAGGCATGTCTCTATACCGATTGGTTTTTGGGAAAACATGTTATTTGCTAGTTAAGTTGGAGCACCGAGTATACTGGGCAGTCAAGAATTTAAACTTTGATTTGAGGGCAATTGGTAAAAAGAGGTTGCTGCAATTGAATGAGATGGATAAATTCCAACTAGAGGCATATGAGAACGCGGAACTCTATAAGGACTGTATCAAAAAGCCGCATGACAAGAATATTCAGATACCGAAGTTTGTGGTAGGGCAACAAGTTCTCTTATACAATTTGAGACTCAAGCTTTTTTCCTGGGAAGTTGAGGTCAAGATGGTCCAAGCCATATATAGTAAATAAAGTGTTTCCATATGGAGTAGTTGAAATCACTTACGATAGCAAGGGAACATTTAAGGTGAATGGACAACGATTGAAACCTTATAGGAGCGGTGATTTTCCTAAAGAAAAGTCCACCGTTTGTCTTAGCACACCAGAGTAAATCAACTGAAGTACAGTCGAGCTATTGACTATAAACCAGCGCTGGTTCAGAGGCAACCCAACATATTCTTTATTTTTATTTATTTCTCGTTACGCATTAATTAAGGAATTTTTCATGTTTTTGCATATTGTAGGTATATTAGGTTATTCATTATCCCTAGAGGTCACTAAGAGTCTATACATGGTCCAAATTGGTTTTAAATGTGTTATGCTTGAGTTTGGGGTGTTGGAATGGTATTTTATTAAGTCGATGTAAAAATCATGCATTTCCAGGCATAACGATCAAAATTGTGATTTTTGGAATCAATAGGTGTTTTCAAGTTTAAAAATGTTTTTGGAACCAAGTTCTTGGCATCCACGCATACCTTATGGTTTAAAATGTGTGGGGGCGTTGGAATGCCATTTTGCAATGTGGGTTGAAAATCGAGTGTTTAGTGAAAATCCACCACAAACGAGTTTTTGAAGAGTTAAGCATGTTTTAAAATTTTTCCACATTACATACATTCATTACATGTATTTGAGCTTGTTGGCATGAAAATCGAGGTCTCGGGGGGTGGCGAATGATCTAATGTATTAAATATTGAAACCTGATAGAAAATCACTCCCTAGTTGTCTATGCGACCACATAGACCACCAGGGAATGCGGTCACAAGCATGTGTTTAGGGCCGAAATTGGCCCTGCCTACTTGTCCTATGTGATCACAAGACTTTGTTCTATGTGGTCGCATAGAACACCCTCCAGCCCGTTATATTTTCAAACACACGCCCACCATGCCCACATTCTTCTCCACTCACGCACACAAAGGCACACACCCAAACCTTAAATCATACACATGGCATTACACAACAAAACCACCACACTACATCACTCCCAAGTGCCTTCCTCTCCATTCTTCTTTATCACCAAACCAAGGTATGTTATCTACCATTTCCCTCATCCTATTTAGACTTCTTATTTCACGTTTAAGTTTAGAATTGAATGCATGATTATGGAGTTGGGCATTGGGTAGTTGGTGGTGTTTGTGACGGTTGAGCTTAACTGACACAAAATTATGGTTTGGTTCATAACCAAGGTTTTGAAATTTCCATGAAAAATAGAGCCCGTGCAACGTTTTCGATGAAATGCTTATGTGAATTTTTGTGTGGAATTAGGTTTCATTTCGATCTTGACATTGTTGATATGCATTTTAAATTACTTTTTGTGTTGGGATGCCTTGCCAAATGCCATGGCACACATCAAAACCAAAAAGGAAGGCACATAGGCACAACATGGCTAGGTACACAGCGCTTCATGATAAGTGTGTTTTTGCACACTTATTTAATACCTAAAAAGCTAATTATTGATTAAAATGAGTTAATTTTTACTCACAATTGTGTGACATTTGCTTTGTAGGCCAAAAAATCACCTAAGAATAGATAACAAAGC
>CAIGRH010164948.1:0-11905 GCA_903798295.1 Fraxinus nigra | reverse complement strand
AAATTGGGCCGTTCAGGCCTAGAATTGGCCTGTGCGCGCGTGCCATGTATTTCCTTGCCCGCGCGCCGTTCAAGTAGTTTGCTCCCGGTAAATAAAAACTAAGCCCGTGCGTGCGCTCGCGAGATTTTGCCTGTGCGCGGGCATAAAATCTTCCAATTGTTGCACTTTGGTCCTTGAATTTCATTCTTTATTTATTTTGGTTCTTTCTTTGTATTTTCTTGATCCTCTATCTTCTAACTCCGTTTAATTGACTCCAACATCTCTCAAATCACCGATACTAAGTCCGAATCATCTATAAGCATTTTGTGATTTAGTCCCCAAACTTTGGATTATGTCACTTTAGCCTATTTTCAGNGTTCAAGTAGTTTGCTCCCGGTAAATAAAAACTAAGCCCGTGCGTGCGCTCGCGAGATTTTGCCTGTGCGCGGGCATAAAATCTTCCAATTGTTGCACTTTGGTCCTTGAATTTCATTCTTTATTTATTTTGGTTCTTTCTTTGTATTTTCTTGATCCTCTATCTTCTAACTCCGTTTAATTGACTCCAACATCTCTCCAATCATCGATACTAGGTCCGAATCATCTATAAGCATTTTGTGATTTGGTCCCAAACTTTGGATTAGGTCTACTTTAGCCTATTTTCAGCCCCTTTTCTTCAATTCCATGGTTTTTCATCGAGATGCACATAGCAAACAAAATATATACAAAATTAAGTCTCAAATCATTTAAAGTAACGATAACTGCTTTAGTTTAGTGGCACAAATAAGTGTATAAAATACACTTATCAATGTCAATTGTCTATGAGTAGGCATCTCATTTTTTACAGCAGCGCTGCAACATTTCAATACTCTTCTGTGCCTGACACTACTGTAAATATTAACTTATCCGCATTTTCTTTATTGACTCACCTTTTTGTGATAAATCGTGTTCAATGCGTTGAAAATATTTAGAACACCTTCATCAGAGTTATCCAAGTGTATTGCATTTTAAATATCCAAGTTGCTCATTAGACATATATATATAACTCTGGATAACTCTGATTTTGTCAGACAATATGTAACTAATATATATATATATTTTATAAGTCTTGAATAGCTTAAAGATTTGTTGACTTGTCAGCATGTTATTATTAAAAGAATACAACGTTAAAATTCCATTTTGTTTGCTTTCACCGATCATGGTTGAATTTATTGAGTGAAAATTTCCTTTACCTTATTGAACCAGCAATTGTTTCATGATTTTGATTTTCTCAACTCATAGGAGCACTGATGGTGATAACTCTGAAAATCATTTCATGTGTCATTAATTATAATGATGGATTACTGAAAGAGGAAGATCTACGGGAGGCGCAAAAGAAAAACCGCTTGCTCAAGTTGCCATCACTAATTGAGTATTTAGGTTATTGTCTCTGTTGTGGAAGTCACTTTGCTGGTCCAGTGTATGAAATGAAAGATTATCTTGAATGGACTGAGTGGAAAGGGGTATGTTATTTATGTTCTTGTATTATGCTTCTGCCCTTGTTTTTTTCGTTTCCATTAAGTAGAGTCCGCTCGAATATTATTTTCTGCAGAATTGGAAATCTACGGAAGAGGGTTCACCCCCCTCTCCCTATTGGCCAACTTTCAGGGCTGTTCTCCAAGCTGCTTTCTGTATGGGCTTGTATCTGTACCTTGTACCACTCTATCCACTTTCCCGGTTTACAGAACCAGTGTATCAAGAGTGGGGGTTCTGGAAACGTCTGAGTTACCAGTATATGTCTGGCTTTACTGCTCGTTGGAAATATTATTTCATCTGGTCAATCTCAGAAGCTTCTATTATTATTTCTGGCCTGGGATTCAGTGGCTGGACGGATTCTAATCCACCCAAACCACGATGGGACCGTGCAAAGAATGTTGATATATTAGGTGTTGAGCTGGCCAAGAGTTCCGTTCAGTTACCACTTGTATGGAATATTCAAGTCAGCACCTGGCTTAGACACTGTGAGTTTATGTTTCCTCTAGAATTTCATTTTCTTTTGACTAACTGCGTTTGTAAAGGTAACCTATAAGCTCATCGGCGTGGACATATTTTATCTGTGTGAATCAAATGCTATGCTAGAAATTGTACAGCACCAGAATAGATAGAGCTTTCTGCAGAAAGAACCTGCTTATAGGAAAAATAGAAATAGTCATACCTAAATATCTTAAGAAATGATCTATGGTAGATGTTGTATTAGAATATTAACACATGCGTTCACTTCCATGTACACACGTGCCTATATTTATGTAATTTATCTTTTACGCTGTAGTGTATTATTTAAATTTGGATACACACTGATCTACATCTGTTCTTCATACCCTGCTGATAAAGAAATCTGGATCAAACACATAAAAATTGCTCAAATACATCAACCTGCGCTTGAATTAAATATCATGTCTGGAAGAGTGTCCTCTAGATCTGATTCATTGTCAGGTCAAGTTAATTTTTGGGCTTACAATCATGAAACAGTGGGCCCTTTAAAGATATATACTCGTGAGTTGCTGTGGAGTTAACAATGACTTATCTCCTCAATCTCTAAAAATGCATAATGGTGGACTCAGAAATATAAACAACAATAATCTCTTTAACAGACATCTTTTGATTGAGGACCCCACAAGCTAGAGTTTTATTGTTCTGGTGTAACTCTCCTAGCTTGTCCCCTTTCTGCTTGCCTTTTATTCATGGAAAGAAAAAGCATACTTGAGATGCCTAATTGTTATGACGGTTTTCTTAGTAAATGTTATAAATAGTTGTGCGATGTCCAATGGTAGGCTTGCAAATCTCTATGCAACTAGTGGGGGTTTTAGCATCCCTTAATGATAGGAATGTTACTTGTCTAGGAGTTACCTAATCTGTACTGGTGAATCACAATCGATTATTTGAATTCTATTTCTTATCTAATTAATCTCATTTCATTTAGATGTCTATGAGAGGCTCATTCAGAAGGGTAAGAAACCAGGGTTCTTCCAGTTGCTAGCTACCCAAACCGTCAGTGCAGTTTGGCATGTGAGTATAAATTCTAGCCTTCTGTCCTGAAAGTTAAACAATGCTGTACTTTGACAATATATTAAATGTGTGTTGTTTTTTCTATGTACTATTTTTGTTAATTCTAGTTGGCACGTAATTCTTCTGGAAGTCAGTCAACAATTAAATTATTTTCATAATAATATCTTTTTTTTTTGAGAATTAAAAATGCTAAAAAATTTATTGACATAGTATTAAAAATTAAAGCAGAAAGATAAATTAGCATTCATTGATTTGCCATGAAAAGCTCTCTTGCACGGGCTTGCGAATCATGTATATATGACCCTGCCGTTGTTTATCCTTGATATTGGCCCATTCATTTGCAGTCTTTCTGTTTCTGTGTTCAAAACTTCTTGGTTATTTCACATTATGCTTGTAATCTTTCTATTCGTAATCACCATTTTGACTCAATTATCAGAGATTAAAGAAGGTAATATATTATACTCTTTCACATTCATGCCTTTAAGCTGATCTCTATGTTACTCCTTTTCTAGTTATATCATGGCTCATATTACATGTAAATATATTTGTCATTGGATTACAAGTGTATATCTGAGAGCATATGCACAGGGACACACTTGAGTACTTGCATATTTTTGTTGCCGAAATTGCACCTGTCTTTTCAACAGCACTTTTCCTTTACCTTGCTGATTTCTACAGCTATTCCAATTCAAATTAACCGTCTAATCGCTGAATCAAATTATTTCATAACATCACAGGGATTGTATCCTGGCTACATCATATTCTTTGTTCAGTCTGCTGTAATGATTTCTGGTTCGAGAGGTAACAATTACAAATACGTTTAACGAGATGGTTAATTATAATTGCCTGCCTTCTTATTTTTTTTGGTCTATGAACAGTTCTTTACAGATGGCAACAAGCCACCCAATCAAATCTATTTAAGAAGATATTCGTATTCTTGAACTTTGCTTACACGCTTTTGGTTCTTAACTACTCCTGCGTGGGTTTCATGGTTAGTCCTGTCGTTTACATTCATTTATTCTCGTTTGCATTAGATGCTCGTCTCCACTGTTAAGCTGAAAGTTCATAATGCTATTCTGCACATAGGTATTAAGCCTGCATGAAACCCTAGCTGCATATGGGAGTGTATACTATGTTGGAACCATTATTCCAATAGCATTGATTCTGCTCGGCAAAATCATTAAGCCAGCTAGGCCCTCAAGAGCTAAAGCTCGGAAAGATCAGTAAGGTAGAAATTACGCCTTTGATATTTATTTTTGAGAGCTGGGTTGCCATTCTTAATATGACGAAGTGCTGATTGCTGCTACACTTCTTCGTTTCTTTGTAGTTTGTAAAATTTCAGTTGGCAACAAAATTGTTATTTCCCTTCCATCTTTGAATGTAATATGAACTTCGACTTTGTTCAATTTTACCGAGTCGAAAAACTTGACAACCGTTAGTGTAACCATATGGTTATCTGGATGCACACTGTCAAGAATAGGTTTATCGTATGTTGATTCTGTTAAAAAGCAGAATCAGACTGTTAACTATTAGAGATTGAGAATAACTGTAATCTTCTTCAAGTTCTGAGTTCTTAAAGACACGAACATGAGCATGCAGTGTTAATAGTTTTGTCCTGTCGAGCCTACCAATCATGTGGTAAGCTTGATATCTGACGTGAAACCACAGGGAAGAAAATTTCACGACTTTAACCGGATGCAGCTAGTCTAGTTCTTATTATCGTGTAAATTTCATTCCAAAATAAATAAATAAATAAATAATAATAATAATAATAATAACACCTGTAAAACTCTGCTCTATTTAAAAATGTGCTTCGAACAACATTATACCATCGAATACGTTAAAGGTAGTTGTCCATATGCGGTTAAGGAATGTATGGATTCTCAAAAAGAGGAACCAAGGTAGTCCTCCCCAGACCTCTTGGATAATATGAGTGAATCTGGTCTGTATTAGATCTCACTCTAATCACTCCATCTATCCTCGAGGTGTGATTTCGAATCCTGGTTCGAACATGAGGAGTATGTCATGTTAATGTTCATTTGACAACCCCACATCTTTAAATAAGAGACCGATGAGCACATTAAACTATCCAAGTGGTTGCGAATTCTTACCACCGAGGCCTGGTGATATAATTATTAGGGGATGAGTTTCATTTGGCAAATTTCCGGCACATGTATGAAATTGATCTCTTGCCCACCACTAGGATAATATTTTTCCACTGCTGATGTGGCAACAGAACCCCACTGTAGGCAAGAGATGAGGGCTGGAATTATGTATTAGCTAGAGGCCAAAATGAAAGTACAGTAGCCTTAAGTATATGAAACCCTACCAAGAAAGAAAAGTGTATAAATGAATGGATGGATGATGTTGTTTGTCTTGATGAAGGCAGCTGGATAGCTGTCTTTGCAGCCAAGCCAGAAGGGTATCTATGGACCACTCCTATGTTTGTTTGCTGACTTGCACTACTCAATCCATGTGCCTCAAGGCCTGGGACTCCTATTATTGTGTAGTTTTCTCCAAGAATAATCCATTGACGAACTGGCCTCAAACCCCACCTATCTTGATGATTTACTACTCAACATATTTCATCATGAAAAAGTTGGGGCACTTATTGGCGCCAAATGAGCTTATTTGAAACGTTTCGGATGAAAACAAGAGATGTGTTGTCATTCAAAGACAAGTTTTTTTGCATTCCATTGATAAATTGGCGTTGATCCCACCTATCTTGATAATGTATCATTATGGAAAAGTTGGGTCTCGATAGTTGGGGCAATTGTGTATTTTTGAACATGCTGGAGTGAAAATGAGAAAAGGGTTGTTATTCAATGACAAGATTTATGTGATTACGAGTTTTTCTTTGAGTGCTTTCGAGAAGTGGCTTCAACCCTACCCATTTACCACTCAAAAGGATATGTGTAATTTAACACGCATCATCATGAAAAAGTTAGGGCATGATTATCGTGCCAATGAGAGCTAAAATGAGAAACGTATTGTTATTGTTATTAAAAAAGAACCATATTCTGATTTTGGTTCACATAATCCTATCTAGCACGACAATTGAAGCGAAAAAAGAAAACCAAAAACTACATCATCATCGGAAAAAAAAAAAACTCCTACTACCCTTTGATTAGGCATGAGATGATGATCCAAAATAACTTGATAGGGCAATTAATGTTGTTCATTTGAATAATTGAATAGGTTGTTCAAGTGATGAGAGCATCCAAGAAAGACATCAATTCAAAGGGGGAGACACATGCACTTGTATATTTGTACAAAATATGGCTACTAAACAAAGCAGTTCACTTGGGATGTTTGCTTTGAGGGAGTTGACATCAATGTCTCTCTGGCTAACTTATAATTTGTCCAGCTTATGACTGGAAGCATTCTTGCAAGCCTGCCTTCTTCTTTCAGAGAACCCCATTACTTTCAATTGACCTCTTTTGTTCTAATCGAAACTCTCTTATGTGCCCGTTAATATACAAGATTAGACTAAGATTGGACTGTACTATGAATAATGTTTTGTCTTACTTTTTTGTTTTTAATACTATACACTTAACCTTATTGAATGAGATATCAGAGAAAAATTAATACGATATGATTACGTTTGGTAAAACCAGATTAGATTGTACAAGAAATTATGGATTAAATTATAGAGCAGATCATACAAGCGAATAGTGTATATTAAGATAACTAACTTGAAGGTTGGTACCAAATTATCAAAGATGGAGTCTGTTAGTGTGTACTTTATCTATGAGGTTAAAAATTTGTTTGACAAAATCACCGTTAAATGTATATTTTATTAACCCTTGAGAAGGCACGCAACTCTTAAGAAATTTTTAATTATTATCACCTAACTGGGCATGGGATTCTAGTAACTTTTCTTTTTTTTTTTTTCCTTTGAACCTTTTTCGGGTGGGTTTTTACTTGTCTTGTTGCTTTTAAAATTATTCCCCAATAAATGGATAAGATGGGAATTACATGGACAATCATTGCATTTATAATTTTGTCCAAAAATATTTGTTTTTTTTGTGTGTTAATGCTGCAATAATATTCTTAAAGTACACGAAAGGTCACACACTATATTATGGACTAAAATAAACAAAAAACCAAAAGCATAAACAATATTCTTAGACTCCCTTCATTTTAACCTATTTATCCCTGTTTGGTGCACATTTCTGCTTCAAGAATGCATTTTTTGGTTGATGTGATGGGGAATATGTGGTTGAAAATGAAGGAAAAATTATTGATGTGATGGAAAAATATTTTTTTATTGAAAAATGTGTGGTTAAAAATGAGTAGAAGAATGATAATGAGGAAAATAATGTGGCTCAAACAAGGGCTAAACGTGAAAAAAAATAAAAAATCAAAAATCAAACTCCCTTGTAGTTTGTTTCCTTCATTCATTATGCCGATATTTTTAACGTGTCACTAATATTGTACACCCGACAAAATTCATCATATTAATTAAGTACACATTACAACAACAATAAAACAGTCTTATGGCCGGTTTGATGGCAAAAAATTTTCCATGGATGAGCTTCACGCGCCCATTTTCCTTGGAATTGATTTGCTTGCCTTTTCGTGGTAAAAGATTTTTCAATTTTTTTTTTTGGCAATTGAAAAAAAGTCTAAACAAAATGGTAAAAAAAATTTCACTTTTATTGACAATTTTCATATAAAACAAAGCTAAACGAATATTATTCGGTATTGTAAATTTTTTTTACAATTGAAACAAATTCTAGACCCAATGATAGAAAAAAATATCATTTTAATGAATAATTTCCATAAAAAAATGAAGCTAAATGGACACCAAATTTTCAACATTTCCTAGGTGAAAAATAATACCAATCAAACACAATTAATTACAATTTCCAGACAGTTCAATTCTATGTAAAACATTTTCTTTCCACCTTTGCAATCAAACAGACTTATTTTCAATTGATTCACGGGCCATTCCGTGAATCTATTTTCGTTATTCTAATTTATCCATTATTATAGCGATGGCAAATAAAAGACTCTCTCAAGTGACTTTTGATATGTCTTTTCATTTTAATGTCTACTTAGCTATCCTATCACCGGAAAACAGAAATATCATTTAACGACCTTTTGTTGTGCCTTTATACTCAAAGGTTGATCTTTGTCCAGCTCGAAGAAACCTTTGTAATTTGCATGTCTGTGCTACCTTTCAAAATGCTTACGGCCCAAAACATATTTATTTGTTTAAATTATTTCTTCAACACTACAAAAAAAAATAAAAATAAAAAGAAAACCAACCAACCCCAACAAAGGCATATAATCTCTCTCTCTCTCTCTCTCTCTCTCTTTTAACAACCCCTATCTTGCCATTCTTCTTCCTGACTCTTTCTCTGTGTCTCTTCATATACATATATATATAAATAGATTCTGTAAGTATCATTATCATAATCCTTTAGTGAAACTTCCCTTGAAATCCCTTAAAATGTTTTGAACTGACTCAAAATATTTTATTGTGGTTGTTCATCACTTATAGGGATTTGTATGTATACATTCAGACCATATTGTGGTTGTTAGTCGGACATTGTGGGTCAGAATTTGTTCTTTCTTCATACATGGGTTTGTTCTTCGCTTAGCAGACAAGTAGTTACATTCATCGTCATCAACTTTTTCAGTCTTTTTCATACATTGCATTGACCATATTTTGTGATCTATATAACAAGAATTGAATGTATACAACCATGAACAAAGATAATATTAGCAGAATGAAGACTAAGTCTGCTGGAATTTCTTCGCCGGTGAAATCCTCGGCCGCCGGTGGTGGTTATGATAGGTGGGAGGTTAGGCCTGGAAGAATGTTAGTACAGAGGAGAAGTTCAGATTCTAATCAGAATTCCATTCATGTTCCCAACAACAGAGTCGAAGTTAAATACGGAAGATCTTATCATGAAGTCAGCATTAATTCTCAAGCAAGTTTTGGTAATTCTATTCCCAAAATTCTATCCAGTTCGACGTTTTGACCCTTGAACCTTTTTTCCTATCAGTGCCCAAGTCGGGTTTTAGTACATTAGTTTGAATATATGCAATTTTTGGGGACTTGGCATTAGGATTATAAGTTATTCCATCAGATTTTGAGTCAGTGTTTTCATAAATTCCAATTTCTTGGTCTTATTATTATTATTTTTTTATGTTAATGGATCATAGTAAGAGCAGGTGAATTGAAGAAAATGCTAGCCGGGCGGACCGGACTAGCTCCGCAGAATCAGAAATTGATATACAAGGACAAAGAGGGAGATTCAAAAACTTTTCTTGATGTTGCTGGAGTGAAAGATGGATCAAAGATTATGCTAATCGAAGACGAATTGAGCAAAGGGAGACGACATCTTGAATCCTTAAAAAATGAAAAAATGGAGAAGGCATCAAAAGAAATTGCAGCCATTAGATTTGAAGTCGACAAACTTTCAAAACAGGTGATAATTTTGCCATTTTGTTGTATAATTTGTTAAAAAAGATTTGATTTTTTTTTTCCTGATTTCTTGATTAATTTTTGTAGGTGGCATTAACTGAATTGGAAATTAATTGTGGGAAGAAAGTTGTGGAGACAGTTTTATCGAATTTGATTGAATTGTTGATGACACAACTAATTAAATTAGATGGAATTTCTGCTGATGGAGATATGAAATTGCAGAGACGAATGCAGGTACCTATATACACTATAAATCAAATCTTTTAATATTCCCTTTGAGTTTTCTTAAAAATATGGGAATAATTTTTTTTGAAAATTTAATGAATTTGAAGGTGAAGAGAGTGCAGAAATACATTGAAACTCTCGATATCCTCAAGACAAGAAATTCTTCCCTTGGCAGTATGGGAAATGAGAGGATTCCAGGGCCAGGTGTGGCGACAACAAAATGGGAGAAATTCTGATTCTCAATTGGGCTTGTTGGAGTAAAGATGTGAAGAAACTACGTGTGTGGCAAGTTATATTAGACGATATTGGACAATGTATAGGAATAAACGTTTCTTCATTATATTGTTGGGTTAGATCTAATATTACGTACCGGCGCACAAATGGTATAAAATATGCACATCCCCCCCCCTTTTTTTTTCCATCTGGTAATCAAAATTTTGGCATTTCTGTGGTCTGCCCATTTAGAAGTGATGTCCTGCTTTCCCATTTGTATACAGCAACCTATGCAAGGAGAATGTGTTGGGTCGCCTTGAAGCATTACTTATAAATTTGGTTCAGAATATTATGGCAATAATATTTGTAGAAATTAGCTTCACCTTCAACCTTCAAATTTGCTCGAAAAATTGAAATGCATTGTTCAACATAATCTCAGTCTCAATCATGGCCATTTTCAATAATGATATACAATATACTTGATATTTAACAATTTTCCGAGGGAAAATTAGAGTTGAATCTTCCAACTTGAGATTTCAAAGCGAAGTTTTGAGTTTCAAACTTATTCATACATGTGAATCATTATGAGAATCATCAATGAGAATGACATATTTATACGCAATTTTCCCCGTGACTTAAAGTTGAAAGTTAAGTAAAAATACAAATTTTAATACGAAAGTTCAATCTGCCACCCTTGAAAAAGCCCGCATTTTGTATTTTGACCCTTGAATAATGCTATCTAGCATCACTAATGCTAAATGTATCAGTCTAGGTGACGTTATATGATAAATTTAATGAGATGTAGAATTAAGCGATTCATTTAATTGTATATAATGTCACATAAACTAATATTTTAATACTAGTGATGCTAAATAACATTATTTTTTGGCAAATATTATTGTATTTTAATATTAATAACGAAGACATGATCATTAATCTCAAGCACGAGATTCCTTGTTGCTTGTGATGATAAAATAAGTAGGTGGCCATTTTAAATAATCTTTAATTTGGCAATAATTAAGTTACTAATTGCACCAAAATGATGAAAAATGACACGTTTGACTTGTGAACACATAATAGCATAATCTTTATTTTATGTTTGCCCGTGACACTCGACATTACCTTTTCAAGGTGAGTAGATACATTGCCCTTAGAAAGACGTTTTGATAATTTCGCATGTTTTGAATATTCGTAACTAATTTTTTCTAAATTTCTTTTTAGATTATCGTCGAATTTTAAAAGTTTTCGAGTTGTCACAAAAATTTTCCAAATGTTTTCTTTTGCAATTGAATTTTAATTTTTTTTTTCTTCAAGTTGTCATTGAATTTATCAAAATGGTATGACACTCATCACTCCATTACTCATCGTTTTGAAAATATATGTTACTTGCTATTTTGGTGACATGTCAGACACTAACATCGGAAGCATTCCACGTGTGAAAATTCTGTCCATCGATCTTCGAGTTTGTTAATTTTTAAAATAACGAATGACGAAGTGATGGATAAAATATCGCAATAGTAAGTACACTAAAAAGTTGAAAACTTTTAAAATTCAATGGCATTGAAAAGGTTCAATGACAATGGTGATATTTAGCCCCTGTTTGAGCCAAATTAAAATTTTCATTTTTATTTTCATTCTTTTACTCATTTTCAACCACACATTTTTCAATAAAATAATATTTTCCATCACATCAATAATTTTTCCTTCTTTTTTAACCATATATTCTCTATCAATCTACTATTACAAAATACATTCTTTCAAAATAGTGTGGCTCAAACACATCCTTAACCCTCAAAAAGTTTGAACAATAGTTATAAGACCAATTTAATGCAAGTTGTCCACATTCCAAACAATTAGTTGGACTGTAAAATGGGCTACAATGAACCAAGCCTTGTTCCTGAATTTGAGTAAAAAAATGTAGGCCCAATATAATTCCTATGAGTGGAACCAACTTTTCAAATAAAAGTGATATGAGTATAATTAAAAAGAAGAAATAAGTTCGTTTCA
>CAIGRH010164904.1:0-15147 GCA_903798295.1 Fraxinus nigra | reverse complement strand
TAACAACATTTGGGTCGCAGTTCTCGTTACGGCCCGTTCTGTTGAGCGCGAAGTCATTATGTCCGATCTATCCCCTGACCTCACTGCTATTTTCACTTCTCGGGGTTGGGAACCATTGTTGGTCGAGTTAGTCCCTCCACCGAGTCTTCTAATCCATGAGTTTTATGCTAACATCCATGACGTTAGCGACTCATCTTTTATAGTCTTTCTTTGGGGTAAGACAATTAAGATTACTCACAATGTCGTGTCGAGCATAGCTCACATTCCCAGAGTCTTCCACCCCTTTGTTTCCTTATTTGACCCTCGATACTTTTTCAGCGGACTCTTTAGTCCGTTTGACGGTGTTTAACACACCGTTGGAGGGAGGTCTCGGTGCGATTCTCACTTGCTCTCTTCCTACTGATTCATCGCTACTGGGATGATGACGCTGCTTCCGAGGAGAGGACTGATTCTAACGATGCCGGCGATGCTGCATAGATTTTAGATCTTCCATTGTCATTTTGTGACAAAAATGGGGAGTAAATATGATAGTGGGATATAGTTTTTGTTGTTTTGTGTTTTCACAAAGATATATTTCAAACTTTTGGTTATATGATATTATCAGTTTTGCGAAATTAAGTTTTTGATATTTTTTTGTGTTTTCACAAAGATGTATTTCAAACTTCTGTTTATATGATATTATCAGTTTTGCTAAATTAAGTTTTTAATGTTTTAGTAGTTCAATATTTGTTTTGGTATGTTGGGTTGCATTAATATTACACCTTAATTTAGCTTATGATATGAAACTAAAAATTGCGTTATGAATTACAAACTACCTAAATTCACTGTTATACTTAAATTGTTTAAACTATGTTTATTATTGATCCTGTTTCGCATACATTTTATACTGGATGTTTGAGTTGTCTATTTTAGGAAACATGTATTGAAAAATGAGATGCATTATTCGTTCAAGACAGTTTTATGTTGAGTCAGTTTTTTTAGTTTGTAATTTTCATTTGATTACCGCATTGACTTAGATTGTAGTTTTGTTATAGAATGTCGAAAGGGGAGTTTGTTAAGTTTTTGATATTATGTAATTGGCTATTATGTGCACAAAAAGACTAAGTTTGATATGATGTAAAAAATCAATGAGTAATGTGCAATTTGTTAAAAGTATGTTTTTAAGTTTAGGGTTTCGAGAATGGGAAAAGAAGGAGAAACAACGCGAATTTTCGTTAAACTGTCTCCAAGGGTTGACTCGAGCTATAAAAACAGAAACATCATCGCTAGACTGTCACCCATTCTTCGCTTATCACTCGATGTCGCTGAGCCATCACTCGAGCGACTGTATTATCCGAAATTTTTTTAATTCATTTTCTAAAGGCTTTTTCCCCTGGCTATTCGTTTTATAACCTACCTATAAATACTCTAAAGCCAAAGAACATAATTTACAGATTGAACATTGAGAGAAACATATGCTGTAAGATTTTCTTCATATATTTGCCTTCAAACCTTCGTCCTGTAATTGGCTTTTGGTGAGAAAAACATCATATACACAATCCAAATACTAAACTACTGCTTTCTCTATATTCGTCAGAGTTGCTGAAAATCAAGGGAATGTGACTAGAGTTCCAGTTGGGGAAGAACGTGGTATTCTTCGTGCATCCACATAAGATAGACGATTTCACAAAGTTAAGAGTTGGTGCATGAGAGCTTTGAAAATTACAGTTGAAATTGGTGCAGGAGCACAGAATTCAGGAGAGCTGTCGAAATTGCAGTCAGTAGATCAGATAGTACGTGTCGTCATCAATTCTGGTAGACCATAAGTTAAAGAATTATAGTGGATATTTGACTGGCAAAGTGTCCGGAGTTTTTACCCAGTTGGAGTTTCTCCTTGATCATTTTTGTGTTTTTTTATTACTTACTATATCCGCGGTATTTAAATATAGGAAAACTGGAATTGCATGTTTAATAATCTAGAATAATAAGTTAATTAGTGACTTGTTGCTAATTAATTCTGCATTAATACATATTCATCCACTCTATGTATTGTCAGGGTCGAACTACGTAACTGTCAATGTTGATCACCAATGGGCATTATAACTGCTGGGCCAGGTGTAACACGATCTGCTTCTATTTTGCGCGCAACTACGGGCATTGGCGTGAAATGGAAAGAAGTCTTATGTGTGATGTTCTTTGCCGAAGATGTATCCTTTCCTCAGGCGGCAACCATTTTACCCTTACATAGAAATTAGATTCCATTGAAAAAAAAAAGTACAGCAAATAAACCAAGAATTAAAAATAGGGTACACGTTCAAGCACAAGATACATGTCAGATATAATGAAGGTTGGTGAATTTTGAATATGGCACTGGTGAAGGGAACATATATGTTCGAGATATATGTTCAAGCACAAGATACAGGTCAGATATATGTTCAAGCATATATTCTTCAGTAGTGGGGTAGTATCGATTGGGGTTTAGGGTTTGGAAAAATTTGGGACGTGCGAGATTATATCTTTGTATGTTCCTTTGCTCTAGTTTGTGGATTTCTGTGTGATGAAGACGACATGATCGTGCTATATGTGAAAGAAGGCACATTTTAATTTGAAAATAAATGGAAAGGCATGTTTGGCCGATTATGGCATGGCGTCAAACTTGGTTAATAACTTACTCCCTCCGTCCCAATTATATAGGTTGTGTTTCCTTTTTCTCTTGTCCCAAATATATAGGTATGTTTCCTAATGTAGAATAATTTGCTGTGTTTCTTTATCAATATACCCTTATTAAACTTTTCTCACTTAATATGTCAACTTCTTGAAATCATCCAAATATATACATTTCACACTTCTTGGAAATATGGAACAATTCTCATTTCTTCTTCTTCCTCTTCAAATTCTTTATTAATTCCAATAATAATTTAGTTTTACATACTGAAAATTAAATAGGGATAAATTATGAAATATCTTGGCAAAACATTAAAAAGCTTTCTTAATCCGTGTAAAAAACGAAACAAACATATATAAATGGGACGAAAAGAGTAATATTTAACATGCACATCATATTTTTGTGATCCGTATAGGCAAATGTAATACGGGATTTCATCTGGTGGCTAATGGAGATAGATGGAGTCATGGGCGGACCTACATAGGAGCATACAGGGGCACGTGTTCCCGTAGATTTTGGGTTTTTTTTTTAAAGAAAAAAAAATCTAAAACCTACCTTCAATTTCTCTCCAACCGCCCAGCCTCGTGAGCCGTCTCTCTTTTCAGTTCTCTCCCGTCTCCAAAATCCATCCCGTAATCCGATTTCTCCTCTTCTCCCTCCCAAAAAATTAGATTGTGCTCACATAGTTTCGAAAGTATGTATCCGCCCCAGGACGGAGTAAATTCATTTAACTCAACAAGCAGAGGCAAACTAGAAACAATTCAAGTGTAAGTGCACCAATTCCGTTGCCTTTCTCATCAAGTCACTTAATCATTGTTCATTTTCTTTTCGATTAAAAATAATCTTAAATTATATAACGTGAAGTTTTCGAGAAAATGCTCCACCAATTTGGAAAACCAAGTCAGTCTCCTGTAATTCACAAGAAGGTCCAAAAGGTAGTGTCTTTTCATATGAAACTGCAAAGAAGAGAACAAGAAGAGTAGTTAAACAAAATCCATTTCTGACTTTTTTTCATCCCAACTTATAATTTCTCTCATAATTTTCTTTGCTCAACTGAAAAGCCCTGTAAGAAAACCACTCGTTCATCTTCAGGCTTGAATTTTGTGGGGGAGGTGCAGTATGGTGAGCGGCTGAGAACTAATTTTGAGAACGAAAAATCAAGAATATTAAGAGGATTTACTTGATTTCTGGGTCACGAGACTTGTGGCGGTGGTACTGCGGTTCATTTATTACAGACACTTGAGTTAGCAACTTGTTTGATCTTTTTCCTTGCATACTGAAAACTAAGAATAGAAATCTTGAGGTGGATTTTTGGCCTTGTGTTCTTGGGCTCTAAGAGTTTTCAAGTTTTTGAAGGGTTCTTTAGTACTGTAATGGGGATGTGCTTGAGCAACCAAATCAAGGCTGAGAGCCCTTTTCATACTGGTACAGTTATTTTCTGAATTTCTCAATCCATTTAGCAATATACTAGAATGTCTTGCTCCAGTTTTCCAATTATGGGAAAGCTCGCCTCTGTTTAATCTTGTAACTTAGTTTTCAGAAGTAGAATTTGCTACATATGAACCCATTTGTATTTCTTAGTTGTTTATATGATTTCTTGTTCATTTATATCCTGTTAATTAGGTCGTGTACCTCCTTCACCATATATTTCTGCTCTGTGCTATAGTTGCTAATTCTTTAGAATAGATGGAATATATGGGCTGCAAGTGAAATTAAAATTCACATCCTCAGCATTTGCTGAGTTAAGGGTAATCAGTCTTTAATTTCCTATTGAACCTGCCAAGAAAGAACAATGCGATAGGTGTTTGAGACTAGAGATCCTTTGATTGATTTTCTCATCAACGATTTTTATTTGGGTAACCTTCAATATATTCTCCGTTGTATATGTAAATGTAAAAGAAATATCTACTGTTTATCTACACAATTTGTGCTTGAAGTATAATTATTCTTAAGAATTTGTGATATATAATTTTATTTCAGTCAAAAATATTTGATCTAACTGGAAAATATATGTAGGTGTTATTTCTTCTAAAAATGTCAGTGGAAATGGGACCGAGCTAAGTAATCCAAGCAGCAAGGACTCATCTGCTTCTATACTCCCGACAACTTGGAGTGAGGGTGAGATCTTGCAGTGCTCCAACTTGAGAAGCTTTTACATTCAGCAATCATATCATAAGTGCATCCATTCCTTTGCCTACCTCCTGTCACTTATTCAATTTTTATTTTCTTTATAATTACAAAGAATTTTAAATTTTATAATATGAAAAGTTTTTAAGAAAATAAACAAGATTGTTACAACTTATTAAGAAGTGTGTTTTGGAATAGTGATTTTTTTAAATTTTTTTTGGTGTGTGTGGGGGTTAAAAATGGAAAAAAATTTGGTTTACGTGTAAAATTATTTTATGGGAGAATGTGAGGTTGAAAATGAATTTTGGAAAAAATGAGGGTCAAACAAGGACTAATAGGGTGTTTAGTGTGGATTAAAATCAGATTTTTAGTGGATTATAATAGAAGTTTATGAAATGTGGTTGTAAAGATGTGGGACCCATGAAAGATGGGGTTGATATTGATTGTTTGATTTAGATTAAAATTAGATTTTAATCCGGTCCAAACAGTCCCTAAATGTTAGTAAACTTGACTACTATTTGAGAATGTCGCATTTGAAAAAGACTCGGCCTATGTTTGGGCTCCATTTTTGTAAAAATATATTTTTCTCTTTCTTATTTTCAAATCACACATTTTCCAAAAAAATCGCTATTTCAAAACATATTTTTTCCTAAAATTTGGTTTTAATGGAGCCAAACACGGGCTCAACATTCACACGTGAAAGCCAGCAACTAAGCAAAATTACTTTCAACTTCAATTGATTAGCTGAGTTAATCTTGATTAAGAAGCCAATATACTAACCCAACCCAAATTGTCTGCTTAGAGAAGTCAATTTTGGAAAGCAAGTCAATCTCCTGTAGGACACAAAAAGGGTCCAAAAGTGATTTCCTTATTGTCTGGGCTCCATTCTACTGAGATTTTGGAAAAAAATGGATTTTAGAATAGTAATTTTTTTGGATAATGCGTGATTAAAAGGAAAAATTTTAAATTTACATGTAGTATTATTTTATTAAAGAATGTATAATTAGAAATGAGTTCTGAAAAAAAAGTATTTTTAGTTTAATAGAATCCGAAGGCTTTTTTTTCATATGAACCTGCAAAGATGAACAAGATTATTAGCTAAACAATCAGTTTCTCACCTTTTTTTTCCATCCCAACTTATAATTTCTCTCATAATTTTCTTTGCTATACTGAAAAGCTCTGTAAGAAAATCACCTGTTCATCTTCAAGGTTGCTGTTTTGTGTGGAGGTGAGTTATAGTGGGCGTCTGAGAACTAATTTTAGAGTAACAGATCAAGAATATTGAGGATTTACTTTAGATATGGGATCACGAGACTCGTGGGGGCGGTATTGCAGTTCATTTTATATAGACACTTTAGTTAGGAACTTGTATGTTCTTTATGCTTGCATACTGAAAAAGGAAAAATAGAAAATAAAAATCTTAGTTTCTCTTTCGATTTTTGGCCATGTTTTCTTAGCTATAAGAGTATTTGATTTTTTGGAGGGTCCTTACTACTGTAAAAGAAATTTGCTTGAGCAACCAAATCAAGGCTGAGAGCCCTTTTCATAGTGGTACAGTTATTCTTTGAATTTCTCAATCCATTTAGCAATAGACTAGAATGCCTTGGTCTTTATTGTTGTTTCAGTTTTTTGATTATAGGAAAGCTCAGCTCTGATTAATCTTGTATCTTTGTTTGCAGAAGTAGAATTTTCGACATAAGTCCCCCTTTATGTTTCTTAGTTGTTTATATGATCTCCTATTCAATTATATCCTGTTAATTTGGTCTGTTAGTTGTTTATATGATCTCTTATTCATTTATATCTCGTTAATTTGGTCATGTATCCCCTTCACCTTATGTTTCTGCTCTGCGCTATAATTGCTAATGTTTTAGTATAGTTGGAATATGTGGACTGCAAGTGAAATTAAAATTCATATCCTNCTTGTATCTTTGTTTGCAGAAGTAGAATTTTCGACATAAGTCCCCCTTTATGTTTCTTAGTTGTTTATATGATCTCCTATTCAATTATATCCTGTTAATTTGGTCTGTTAGTTGTTTATATGATCTCTTATTCATTTATATCTCGTTAATTTGGTCATGTATCCCCTTCACCTTATGTTTCTGCTCTGCGCTATAATTGCTAATGTTTTAGTATAGTTTGAATATGTGGACAGCAAGTGAAATTAAAATTCATATCCTGTGCATTTGCTGAGTTAAGGGTATTTGGTCTTTAATTTCCTATTGAACCTGCCAAGAAGTAGAACAAGGAGACAGGTATTTGAGATTAGAGATCATGTTTGGTTGATTTTCTCATCAATGGTTTTTATTTGTGGGAAACCTTCGATATATTTTCCATTAGATATGTTACTGTAAAAGAAATATCTACCATTTATTTACACGATTTGTGCTTGAATTTTAGTTATTCTTGAGAAACGTAATATGTGATCGGTTCAACAGTCTATCAATTGTGTTGGCAATGAAAAGTGCTGATTTTGAATTTGTGATATATAATTTTATTACTATCAAATTATTTGATCTAACTGGAAAATATATGTAGGCGTTATTTCTTCTAAAAATGTCAGTGGAAATGGGACCGAGCTAAGTAATCCAAGCAGCAAAGCATCATCTGCTTCTGTACCCCATAACTCTCAGAGTGAGGGTGAGATCCTGCAATCCTCCAACTTTACAAGTTTCACATTCAGCAATCATATAATAAGTGCATCCATTCCTTTGCTTACCTCCTCAAGTAGCTTATTTAATGTTAATCTCTTTTATAATTACAAATAATTTAAAATTATATAACGTGAAAAGTTTTCAAGAAAACAAACAAGATTGCTGCAACAGCTTATTATGTTTAGTTAGAATATTTCTATATCTGAATCTGATAAAAGTGTATAAAACTTGACTACTATCTGAGAATGTAGTTTTTGAAAAACACTCAACATTCGCAAGAACAGGATAGCCAACAACTAAGCAGAATTACTTTCAACTTCAATTAAAGTAATATACCCCACTCAAATTGTCTGTGTAGAAGTCAATCTCCTGTAGTACACAATAAGGTCCAAAAAATGATTTATTTTCATATGACCCTGCAAAGAAGAAGAAGAAGAGTAGCTAAACAATCCATATCTCACTTTTATTCCATCCCAACTTATAATTTCTCTCATAATTTTCTTTGCTCAACTGAAAAACCCTGTAAGAAAACCACATGTTCATCTTCAAGCTTGCTGTTTTGTGGGGAGGTGCAGTATGGTGGGTGGCTTAGAACTAATTTTGAGAGTGACAAATCAAGAATATTAAAAGGATTTACTTTAGATCTGTGGTCACAAGTCTAGCGAGGGTGGTATGGCAGTTCATTTCATATAGACACTTGAGTTAGCAAATTGTTAAAAAAAGAAACAAAAATAATAATCTTCAGGTTTTCTTTTCATTTTTGGCCTTGTTTTCTTGGGCTATAAGGGTATTTGGGATTTTGCCATTTTTGAGGGGTTTTTAGTACTGTAAAAGGAATTTTGCTTGAGCAACCAAATCAAGTTTGAGAGCCCTTTTCGTACGGGTACAGTTATTACGTGAATTTATCAATCCATTTAGCAATAGACTAGAATGCCTTGCTCTTTATTATTGTTTCAGTTTTTCGATCATGGGAAAGCCTCGCCTCTGTTTAATCTTGTAGTTTTGTTTTCAGAAGTAGAATTTTTCACATATGAACCCGTTTGTGTTCCTTAGTTGTTTATATGATTTCTTGTCCATTTATGTCTTGTTAATAAAGTCATGTATCCCCTCCACCATATGTTTATGCTTTTATCTATAATTGCTATTTTTTTAGTATAGATGGAATATATTGGCTGCAAGTGAAATTAAAATTCACCTACTCTGCGTTTGCTGAGTTAAGGGTAATTGGTCTTTAATTTCCTATTGAATGTGCCAAGAAAGAACAGGGTGATAGGTATTTGAGACTAGAGATCCTTCTTGGTTGATTTTCTCATCAATGGTTTTTATTTGGGGGAAACCTTTGATATGTTATCCATTTTATTATATGTTACTGTAAAAGAGATATGTATCATTTATCTACACGATTTGTGCTCGAATTTTAGTTATTCTTTAGAAATGTAATACTTGTCCAGTTCAACATTCTATCAATTACCTTGGTGATGAAAAGTGCTGATTTTGAATTTGTGATATATTATAATATTTGATCTAACTGTAAAAATATATGTAGGTGCTAATTCTTCTAAAAATGTCAGTGGAAATGAGACTGAGCTAAGTAATCCAAGCAGCAAGGCGTCATCTGCTTCTATACCCCAGATTCCTTGGAGTGAGGGTGAGATCTTGCAATCCCCCCGACTTGACAAGCTTCACATTCAGCGATCATGTAACAAGTGCATCCATTTCTTTGCCTACCTCCTCAAGTCACTTTTTCAATGATTATTTTCTTTCTAGTTACAAATAATTTTAAATTATATAATGTTAAAAGTTTTCAAGAAAACAAAAAAGATTGTTACAACGGCTTATTAAGCCCCAATTTTTTTAAACTCACTTTCAACCACTCATTTTATAGGACCCACAACTTTTGTCAACTTTTCAGCCATGCACTTTAGCAACTTTTAAAATCTACTAAACATTTGATTTTTAGCCAAACCAAACAAGTGCTAAATGTTGAGTTAGACTATTTCTATATCTGAATCCGATAAAACTATACTATCTAAGAATGCAACATTTGAAAAAGCCTGAACATTCACAAGATCACGATAGCCAACAACTAAGCAATTACTTTCAATTTCAATTAATTAGCTGATTTGATATTGATTAAGAAAGTAATATACCCCACTCAAATTTTCTGTATAGTGAAGACAATTTGGAAAAGCAAGTAAATCTCATGTAGTTCACAAAGAGGTCCAAACAGTGGTTTCTTTTGAGAGTGACAACTCAAGAATATTAAGAGAATTTACTTTATATCGCGGTCACGAGACTTGTGGGGGTGGTATTGCGGTTCATTTCATATAGACACTTGAGTTAGCAACTTGTTTGTTCTTTATGCTTGCATACTGAAAAAGATAAAATAAAAAATGAAAATCTTGAGGTTTTCTATGGATTTTTGGCCTTGTTTTCTTGGGCTATTAGAGTATTGAGTTTTTGGAGGGTTCTTTACTGCTGTAAAAGGGATTTGCTTGAGCAACCAAATCAAGGCTGAAAGCCCTTTTCATGCTGGTACGGTTATTTTCTGAATTTATCATTCCAATTAGCAATAGACTAGAATGCCTTGCTGTTTATTGTTGTTTCAGTTTTTTGATTATGGGAAAACTCACCTCTGTATAGTCTTGTTTGTAGCTTTTTTTTCTGAAGTAGAATTTGCGACATATGAATCCAGATGTGTTTCTTAGTTGTCTATATATTTTCTTGTTCATTTATATCATGTTAATCAGGTCATGAATACCTCCACCATAAGTTTCTCCTCTGTGCTATAATTGCTAATTTTTTTAGTACAGGTAGAATATATGGCTTGGTAGTGAAATTTAAATTCACATCCTCTCCATTTGCTAAGGGTAATTGGTCTTTAATTTCCTATCGAACCTGCCAAGAATGAACAATGAGATAGGTATTTGGGACTAGTTTTTCTGCTTGGTTGATTTTCTCGTCAATGATTTTATTTGGGGAACCTTCCATATATTCTCCATTGTATATATTACTGTAAAATCTTTCTGTTTATCTACTCGATTTGTGCTTGAAGTATATTTATTCTTAAGAAATGTCATTTGTCTTTGGTTCTACAGTCAATTACGTTGGCAATGAACAGTGCTGATCTTGAATTTGTGATATATAATTTTAGTACAATCAAAATATTTGATCTAACTGGAAAATATATGTAGGTGTTATTTCATCTGAATATGTCCATGGAAAAGGGACCGAGCTATGTAGTTCAAGGAGCAAAGCCTCATCTGCTTCTGTACCCCTGATTCCTTGGAGTGAAGGTGAGATCTTGCACTCCTCCAACTTGAAAAGCTTCACATTCAGCAATCTTAAGGCAGCCACAAGAAACTTTTGCCCGGACAATGTATTAGGGGAAGGGGGTTTTGGTTCTGTTTTCAAGGGATGGGTTGATGAACGCTCTCTCGCAGCATCAAAACCTGGGGTTGGGATGGTGATAGCTGTTAAGAGGCTAAACAAAGAAGGGTGGCAGGGTCACAAGGAATGGTTGGTATGTACGATTTTCACCTTAAACTTCTCGACTTTATAAAGGAGCAAGTCAGTTTTTTATTTTATTTTATTTTTTATGCATCTATTTCACAGTTGAAAACGTCATATCAAGTCAAGACTCCCATCCCATGTACTTGGAAATTTGTTAAGCATATTTGTCGCTTAATTTTATGTTATCTGCTTGAATGGATTAATCTGATTGACAGTCATTATGCTTGTAATTTTAATGAAGGAGCAATTATGGTAGCAGGGACATGGTGTGTATAAATTTGGTAAATATTCATATTGATGACAACTGTCACATGAATTAACAGTATTTTTTTTGTTTTATTGCATAGTTAGTTTTCCAGTATAGTTTGACAAGCTAGATATGGGGAGTAGACTTACATGCATGGAGATTTTGTTAAGCATATCTGTCAAATAATTTTGAGTGATGTGCACTTAAATAAAGTAGCATTTGACAATTAATGCCTGCAATTTTAATATAGTCCAATCATGCAACTGTGATGGCAATAACATGAATTAGCAGCATAGCTTGTTCTGTCTCACACTTAGATTATTTCCATTTCATTGAAAGCTTTAGTTTGGATTTTCAGGCAGAAATCAACTATCTTGGGCAGCTGCACCATCCTAATCTTGTGAACTTAATTGGTTACTGCTTGGAGGATGACCAGAGACTTTTGGTTTATGAGTTCATGCCCAAGGGTAGCATGGAGAATCATCTATTCAGGAGTGAGTTCAATGTACCCTTTTATGTGTGCCATAGTATATTATATCAGTGAATATTGCTTGATGTCGAACTTTAGTTGACTAATGGTTTTATGTCGAACTAGGAGGTTCTCACTTCCAGCCACATTCCTGGCATACAAGAATGAAAATTGTTCTGGGTGCTGCAAGAGGTCTTGCCTTTCTTCACAGCACCAAGGCAAAAATAATATATCGAGACTTCAAGACTTGCAATATCTTACTTGATTCTGTAAGTATATCTTTCTTGCTCTAGTCAAGAAAGATTTGCATTGTACTTGTGAACACTTCATTAATTCAGCATGGTTTATATTTGTAGGACTTCTGAATGGTTAACATGTAATTTCGCTGCTTGTGCTTTTGATTTGCAGAACTACAATGCAAAAATTTCTGATTTTGGGTTGGCAAGGGATGGGCCAACTGATGATAAGACTCACGTCTCAACTCGTGTCAAGGGAACTTATGGATATACTGCTCCCGAGTATCTAATCAAAGGTACTAATGTCGTGCAGTTTCCTCCATATTCCATTAATAGGTTAACCATATTAATCATACACTGCATCCATGCTTGTTGACCTTGATCAATCTTTGAAGTTTTCCTGTCAAGTTATGCTCTCTGCATTCGTTATGGTCAGCGTGAGTTGCTTGCTATGGAGCTAGTGCGTGGCAAATTGTCACCTATTTATTTCATTTGAAACGAAGGATTATGGAATGCAAATCTCTGAAATATTTAAGTTTGAAAAGGATAATGCTCTCAGAAGTGTAAACCTAGAGAAAAACAGGGGTGTATAATATGGTTTCCCCCGGCCACCCCCATTGTTTTCTCCAATGAATTCTCTTAGGTTTGAGCACAGCCTCCCTTTTTACTGAAATAGAGGAAAACAAAATCCTTCCCATACCTGTGGAGCCATGCAACCAGCTGGCAAAATATGTAGCTCTCATGCTTCTCCAGTATTTGTTTCCCGGTACTTTATTGAACTTTGCTTGACTAATAAGAGTTAATCAATTTACTGGTTTTTGCTTCAATTTGCATTAGCAATTGCAACTGTTATTCACTAGTCAAATAGTTAATGCTATCCTAACGAACTTTTTTTTTTTTAACTTTTGTGCTTTTGGGGGAAGGCCAGGCCATTTAACTGCCAAGGTTGATGTATACAGCTTTGGAGTGGTACTTCTAGAAATTTTATTTGGGAAGAGAGCAATAGACAAAAATCGGCCATTGGGAGAACAAGATTTGGTTGCATGGGCAAAATCTTACCTGACGAACATACATATATTGTTGCGCTTTCTAGACCCCTGTCTTGAAGGCCAGTACTCAATGAGTCAAGCCTCAAGGGCAGCTACCCTTGCATTTCAATGCCTAAGCGCAGAACCCAAGTCGAGGCCAACCATGGACGAGGTCGTAACTGCTTTAGAACAGATTCAGGAGTCAAAGTGAACTTCAAAAAATATATAAAAACAATCACCAATCAAATTGACACATCCAACCTCACAGAGGACGTAGGTCATGCCGAAGCAGTGCTGAAGAAACTCGTGAAGTAATGGCTTATCCCAGAACTTCAGCTTCCTGCTTTACGTGTAAAAAAGGAGGCATGTCATAGTCTTCGTTGGTTTAGTGGTGACAGGTGAACTTTCTGCATAGCTATATATTTTGTATGGCAAGTAGAGTAGTTTTTATTGTTATTTGTTTTTTTGTGGGGTCAATGCTTTTTTAATCAGTCGGTCGGACAGCATTCTGGGTGATCACGTGTCCGTGTCGGTGCATCGTCGGTGATAAACTTTCTGCATAGCTATATATAACTATATTTTGTTTAGGCAGTGCTTTTGTAATCAGTAGGACAGCATTCTGGTTCATTGATGCATGATGTCTGGAAATATTGGAGGCAGCTTTAGCACAACGGCATGGAAATCTTAATTTTTTTCAAAATAAATAAATTATGGTGTATGTTGTTGAGGATGTTTGTCCATGAATCTCAAGAATCACAGTTAACTGTGAGATTAACTGTCCTTGTGTTTCTGATGAAGCTGCAATGGGATTGTTGTGTTGCACATTATTTATAATGTGGAGTTTGGAAATAATGAATTTGGAACTTCTAACTGGAATTGTAAACCTTTCTGTTAAAACTTGAATTCACCGTGGTATCGGAAAAGGATTCATATAGTTTGCTCTAAATGTGTATCGAAAAATACCGAATTGAATGTGTTATACTTTATTGAATTTCTTGTTAGAAAAATCTGAGGAGCCGTTGAGGTGACTGAAGGTAATTAATTTAAAATACTGTGATGTTGGATCATATATTTTACGATCACAAAAAAATAGTTTGTAGCTGTCTTAGCTCAGCCGGTAGAGCGCATGGCTTTTAACAACGTGGTCGTGGGCTCGATTTCCAGAGACGGCGGTTTTCAGTTTATTAATTTATTTTTAACTTGCCTACTTTCCAAACAAGTCCCTTCTATTAAACTCAAGGTAAAAAGGGGGTGAGAAGCCAAAAAATAAGGAAACTATCTACTATTGCATCAATACTACTGTGATGTGATGGGTCATGGACTCACGGATCGACTATTTTTTTCTTCTTTAATTTCATAAAAAGGAAATGAAATGTTACTTCAAATTAACAAATTTCCACTTTGCTTAAAATTTAGTCCTCATTTAATTATATAAGTTGAAGTCTGCTGTAAAATAAAGTCTACTTTCAAGTTTGCTTCATTTTTTTCTCTTGTTTGGAGATTATTTTTTGAAACCAAGTCGAACTGTAAAAATGATCTGGTTTGTTTAATTTTAGTTTAGAAATAAAATGTGATGCGGACATCACGAGATTTTCGAGATTTATTTTATTGTCATTAGGGTTTAAGTTATTTTTATTGGACCTTGTCGTTATTTTCTATTTTATCGTTATTGGGCTTGTAGTAGTGGGGTGACCCAAACCCTAATTAGGTTTTCATTATTTAAACAAGTTCTGCATTACAGTTTCAGCAGTTGATGATTGAATAAAATTGAGTTGGTTTAGCCACGTTTTCCCCTTCCTCTCTTCTTTCACGATTTCCTCTCTTTTTGCTTCTTCTTGCTTCCTTCTTCAACTTTAATTCCTTAACTTCATAATTAAATCTCTATTGGTGCTGCATCAAATTGGTATCAGAGCTAAAATCCTACATCAATTCACTGCTGAAATTGAAAATCAACTCAGACAGCAACCAAACCGCCGAAACCCAACAGCCCAACCAAAATCTCATATTACACGCAGATTGAACCTGCCCCTATACTCTACCATCAATTCGCCTTCCCCGAACCACGCACCCGCCCCAACAGCCCCACCCGATTTTACTCGTACCCACCACGAAACCTTTCGCCGCCATCATCACCTGAGTCCACCACCGGCCAATCGAAAACTCATTTTCTTCTACAACCGCAGCACCCTCCACCTTCGCCCAAGCCGTCGCTGCCACACCGCCGTCCGGGAC
>CAIGRH010164894.1:0-10073 GCA_903798295.1 Fraxinus nigra | reverse complement strand
AAGAAAAACTAGTTAAAATAAAAAATAAAGAAAAATAATAAATATTTGTTCGGAGTAATAAAATTAAGTGTTTAATATAAAGAGTTTGTTGGAGTACTTCAAAATTTTAACTCTTTAAATTTATAAATGCTCTCCAAATAATAGAATATACTCTTTAAAAATAGAGAGTCTCTTGAAAATATTCTAACCTGTTAAGCAAGGCTAACAAAATTTGCTTTTAAAACTTAAAACTAAATCTTAGTCTTTATATTATCTTGAATTTATATTCAAACAATAAATGAATAATAATTAGGGTCCGTTTGATTGCAAAAGGTGGAAAATGAGTGGAAAGAAAATGAATTCCAGAGAATTGAATTGTCTAGAAACTGTTTTATTGGAAATTGTAATTAATTGTGTTTGATTGGTCTAATTTTCCACCTAAAAATTGTTGAAAATTTGATGTTCGTTTGACTTCATTTTTCATGAAAATTATCAATTAAAGTGATAATTTTTGCTACCATTGGGTCTAGAATTTGTTCCAATTGCGAAAAAGTAAAAAAAAAAAAGCTGAAAAATGAAAAACCAACCCAACCAAAAGAAAGCAAATTCCACTCGCGCATGGAAACGTGGCGCGTGAGTTGGCCTGGGAGAAAACCAATTCTAGGCCAAAATCAAGCTATCAAACACAACAAAAATGTGGAATTGGAAAACTTTTTCAATTTTCTAGGGAAAAAGCAACCTATCAAACACCTAACTAAATAGTGAATTTTTATATCAGTCATTTTCTTTGTCCTTACACCTAACTAAATTAGCGCAGCATGCATTTGCTTAGGTTGTTCATATCTTCACAACGTTATAATTAGTTGGCTAAACGAACATTTTTCTAAATTAGAATAACTTTTCCTTCTTTTTCAACCATACATTCTCCATCAATCTACTATTCCAGAATAATGTGGCCCAAACACACCTTTAGAATAAATATGATTTCTTTCTTCTTTCTTGATTAGAATAGTTGAGTGAAGGTGGCAAACCTATTTCCCTTAAAAGGATCACACAACAAACTAAATATTCTAATTGCCCCATGACGAGGGGGTATCAAACAAAATCAGTTGGGTGATAACAACTGAACCAATAAATGGGCGTAACATGTCCAAAATGTACACAATGTCTAAATACCATTTTGTATTTTTCTCCTTTAAATTCTCTATGCACGTTGAAGAAAAAAGTATGCAATGCTAAAATTCTAGCTAAAACTTTCTCTATTTAAGCCTTAGCACACCTAAATTATATCTTTTTCGATAAGTGACTTAACTGTTAGAGTGAAAACAATCGCTAAACCTTTTTCTAGAATGGCAGCGGTGCGTACATATGACATATAAGTGGACGAGGAAGTGACAAGGAATATGTTTGCAATTTGGTCCAATCGGAAGTTTAGGCCAATGGTCGACTGGATCTATTTTCCTATATACGCCAATCATATATTTCACATCGAATAATTATAAGAATATTGACCAACATTATGACTAAGGCTATTTCTTTTAACAAGAATCTCAATTCTTAATATGATATTAGAGTTTATCAAGTCAGGGCTGAAATAATTACACCAAATATCTTGTCATTGCTAAAACACTGGTTTATCAATTAGTGATTGCTGGTAAGGCAGTTGATGACCAAGATTTGATTCCTCATATTCCTAGTGGGTTGACACCAATCTTTAATCCTTGTTTGACTTCCTTTAATTTCACCTCTAAGTTGCAAGACTTTTCCTTATCGCGCTGAAAATCTTGAAGTCAACCCTTAGTACCTTGACATATTTAATAAAGTAACGATGATTTGGGCCCCAATCCCATGGCCATGATGAGACGTTGAAAAACTTGTCCGAAAATGAAAGCATTTGTGCGAAAATTGTGCGGTGGGTGATGAGTGAGAATAAACGGAGTTGAGTCAGCATTAGGATACGAGGTAATTTGAAACGGCGTCACTCGGACAGTGGTGGATAGTAATTCTCTGTTTATTACTTTTTTTTTCTTTGCTTTTAAATTAAATGTGACTAATCAACCTGTGTGTGTGAAATTTTTCCACTAATTGCATAAATAAATTGAGGCACCAATTTGTAACATAAATTTCTCATTTCCAAAAGAGTATGATGATGATTCAGCAATAAGTACAGGCATCTAAAAAGGCTGTCTAATAAGGACCCTTTGGATATGATGCATGTGATTGTACAGAATGCTCAATTGATTGTCCTCTTTGCCTGGCCACTAACAGTTGCTTCTGCTGTACAATATAACTCAGAAAAACCGTTACATTTGTCCATTTCTCTTTTTAAATTATTTTTCTATTCAAATTAATACTTCATTATTACAAATATAATTCTAATCACTAAATAAACTAATTATGTAGTGATTTGTGATTTGATGCATAAGTTAACAAAAAATCATCACATTAATACATCAAATCATAAATCGTCATATACATGCCATGTAGGAAGATTTCCTGTAATTTTCAATACGAATAGCATTACTCTTAAAAAATTTGTCTACTGACTAATTTTAGATGCTAATTACTTCAATTTTTTAAAACGAGTTTAGGAAAAATTAACCAAGGATTTTTTTTCTTTAACGAATTTGAGATAGTGATAATAATAATTATTAATTAAGTATTTGAAATGATACGATACTTTATCCTTAAAAGTGTTGCGACAAGATGGAATTGGCTTAAAATGAAAATTTATTCGCAATAAGAATAAGAGAAGGTTGCATTAGCATTGGGGTATCTTGATCATTTGGGCAATGTTAGCACTGCCTTTGCTGGAAGGATTGTGGGGTTCTTACAGATTCAAAATGTCGATGCCATCGCTCTTCAAGAGGAATTATTGCTCGCATAATTGAATGGGGATCTTGTAAAGATCGAAAGTGATTCTTTTCGTGTAGTCCATATTCTCTCTGTGTTGAATACAATTATCTTGTATGACGTTGCTTATTTTGTGCACAAAGTTGTCGATGATCCTTGAAAATCTTTGTGTTGAATAGAGTTATCTCGTGTGACATTGCTTATTTTGTACACAAAGTTGTGAATGATCTCTGTCGCTATGTTCTCCAAGAAGGCAACAAAGAAACCCACCAGTTGTGATCACTGTATTTCTATATTTATTGTTCCCACGATCAAATGGGATCTTGTGGAGAATTAAAGTGATTATCTTCATATAGTTCAAATTCTCTTTTTTGTGTGGAATATCATTATTTTGTGTGACGTTGCTTATTTTTGGCACAAACTTGTTGATAATTCTTGTTGCTATGTTCTTCGAGAAGGCAAACTAAGTGACCCAAGAGTTGTGATCACCGTATTTCTATATTTATTGTGCGGTTCATTCACGGCTGGCCTTCAACTTTAGTTAATTTAATTTTGATGTGTTTGCCTAAAAAAAAAAAAAAAAAGCTTCTTATTTCATCTATTAATTGCGTCACTCCAATAATAAAACAATTCCTTCTAAGGACAAGTTTTTGGCATCGAGTGTGTTGTTACTGTACACAATTTCCCATTTATGTCATTACTGATTTTGAGTGTTAGCCACGTCATGCAGTCGTTTATCAGAGCTCATCATAAATCCTGGCACGATAAGCAACAGCTTGTGTATTGTTCTTTTCAGAAAAAATAAATGCCTTTTTTTTTGGGGCATTTCTCTTTCTAATGATTTTTTTTTCCTATATATTTGTCAATTATTTTTCATTCAGTTCAGAATAAATAAATTCTTTAACTTTCAAATCTCATACATTCTCATAATTAACAAAATTTTGTTGAAATGACTATATTCATCATTAGTTGTAATCGATAATGGTGTAAATGGTGGTTGATTCGGTGAAAATGAGATTTTTAATAGATTTTGATAAGAGTTGATGAAATTGTCGTTGAAAAAAATGATAAAATTGAGAGTCCCATAAAATATGAAGTTAAAAATGAGTTTAAAAAAATGAATTTTAAAAATTTGAAACTACACGTAGGATTAATACCGAATGACATTACTCGTAAAATAGTAAATACCCAACATTAGAATGTAGTAAAAATTATTTTATAAAAGTACTTCTTCTAATTAAAAGAGTTTCTAGAGGGTGTTGATCCAATGTAACTTCCTCTAAAAGTTTTTCCGCGAGCGAAAACTGACATAATGTGACTTCTATTAAAAACTTTTTTTTTTTAAAGAAATTTAATTTCCAAACACTAATTGAAATAAATTTCGCAAGAAATATTTATTAAAAAAAATGGCATAAGCCTCTGCCAAACGGACTCTTAATGTTATTAATATCACACTTGTGTTCAATAATGGAAAGATATTAATCTTACTCCTATTACACACATATATAAATTATGATATATTGTTTTTAGCATCGGACAATGATACACATATTGACAATGTGAGGAAAAAATGCTATACTCAAAAATAAATAAAAAGAAAAGAAAACACAATAATAGGGTCAGTGTATTCTTATCATCTTCTGCTACAACATCCAATCATAAAAGTTGGTCCTATATTGTCCACATAGAGCCTTGCCTTAGACCTTCACAAGTGCAATGATAGATATTTTCTACACCAATTGTTTTTCTCTATAATAACGTATTGACTAATTGGATAAAGAAAAAAAAAATTAAATTTTTAATTGTGTTGTTCAATTATATTTTATTTATCAATCGATATATGAGTAAGGTTTTCATTTCATGCGTATTGTAGAAACGCTGCTATTTTATCTCTTATTTCGACCTTGTTTGAAATTAATTTTTTATACATTTTATGGGATCCATAACTTTTATCAATTTTTCATCTACATATATCATCAACTTTCTTCAAAATCTATTAAAAATCTGATTTTTAATCAAACTAAACAGGGGCCTTTTCTTTTACTCCTATTTTCGGTTTCATTTAAAACAAGGGTAATCGTCTTTGTAATCACATTTTAAGTACTTAAGGTCGATATAAATAAAAAATTTCCAATTAAAGGTCATCCTATCAATAATATGACTAACCATGTGCTATAGCCATCAACTAATTATTGATTGAAATGACTTGCAAGGGTTGGATGCAATGCAAAGTTGATAAGAGAGTACTAATTTCATAAATATAACCAATTTGTTTGTTGTTTATAGATGGCCAAAAGAGGAAATAGGAGCAATGGATGTGGATGTGGATGTGAAGCCTTGGACAATTAGTTTTGTTTTGTGTTATTCTTTTTGGCTAAGCACTATTATTCATGAATTATTGCTTTATTGATTTGAAACATGTCCAAATTCATTTGAATTAATGCTTAATCATACTTTAACACAAAAAGAAATTAAAAATGAAAAGAATTGTTTTGAAAAGAATAAAAATAGTTTTAGTTTATAAAAGGTAATCCTTTCTGACTTGATCTTTTCGATCTTGAAATAAACATGCACGAACTATTTCATGAAGTATGTGTACAAATAATCTTAATTCTGAGATTATCTTGTCCTTCATTTCAAAAACTCAAAAATCAACTTCCTAAATTCAATTTCTCAATAACAAAAAGAAATGCATTAGAATTTGAGAAAAATTCCCAAAATTGTTCCATCGTAAATTCTGTCAAAAATGAAATTTAAATTGTTATAGGGTAAATTCTACTATTATCAAACCTTTAGTAAATGTGTCAGCAATGTCCTTAACTAACTAAAAATGATTATTTGGCACTCACATGAAGTTGGGTATAGATTAAAGCATGGGGGATAGATTTCATGAACACTAATAAATTTTGTTCTATTAGAATTTCTAAATGTAAGTTGAAGTCTCTATTTTATTTTGTTTTGAAATAACAAGTAGATTTTTCGAAAAACGTTCTCTATTAGCTGGAGACATATGTAGCACAATTTTAAAAGGTTGAGAACGTAAATGTAACAAATGGTACTTCAGAAATATGGATGCTACACTTACGAAAGGTAGGAGACCCTCTTTTTTTTATAAGAAATAAATTAATGTTCTAACATAATATGACTAGGAAAGTCCCTCAATAAAATTCATGCAGATTCCATTGCCATATTAATCGCAAACGGTGGAATGTTTCAGAAAATTTACATAAATACGCGTAAACTCGTCACTAGATACTTAACCTTAACACATTATAATGTTATGTTCAATCAAATTTTAAAAATAGAGGATCCATTTAATTGAACGTCTTTTATATATATATATATATCCAGGTGTCCACATTCGGCGACTAATTTTGGAGTCTACGCCTTGACTCTTCAAGACATAGACAGGTAAACCGCGGGATGTGCCTCAAACTGGCTAGGGTCCAAGAGCCCCTCCACTGATTTGCCAAAGTGCCGAACGAGTCAACATATATTGCACATTGCCTTCTAGGAGAACTGCTGCCTTTCAAAATAAATCCTGCATTCCAGGAGAGAGTCTTCCTTCCAAGAGCCCCAAGAATCGAACCCGCGACCTTTGAACTGTCAACAACTAAGAACTCATTCCTTTGTCAGTTAGGATGTGCCCCGAGGGCAATTGAACGTCTTTTAATGTTATGCAGGTCGTTGTTTCAACACTATTATTGCTAGCATCACTCTTTTTAATATAAAAACAAATTGAAGGGAAATAAATTATACATTAGTTAAATATCGAAATATAAACCAACATACAATAGTTTTGGCTACTTTTCTTAGTAAAGTTGATATTCTAATTGGAACCTCAAGTCTAATATGGTATTAGGTCGATTAAGACAAAAATAATTAGTTCGATCAAACTAAAATTGAAACGAGCATATACATTTTCAGATTGGTTCTCTTAAATGAGCAACCATCTTACAAGTGCATGTCAAGTAACATATCCCATATGAAATACCCAAATATAAACTAACAAACATGGTTTAAACTACTCTTCTTAATAAGATTGACAATTTAAAATGTAACTTCAGATCTTAATGCTATTGAACATAAGTTCATTTTTAGAGGATTGAAGTAATGATATTGGTGCATTTTCAATCATCAAGATTTCATGAGAGAAATTGTATAGACACTAGTTTAATTCATTCTTTATTTTGTGAACTATTGAGACATCTCTACTTCTCACAATGAAGTTATATTTCCCAATGACAAGTGTAGTAAAGTAACTTAAATCTTGTAACATTTTCATACAGTTATTGAGACAAGTTTGCACATGCCATCATTTTCATTAAATAACCTTATTCCTTAAAACATATTTTATCATACCTTTAACGTACGAAACATATCAATCAACGTGTTCCATACTTATATTAGTTATTATATATAGAATTAGGCAATAGTGAAAGCAATATTGGTAAAGTAATAAAGCATATGCTCTAGTATTGTATATGTTTCATACAAACCAACAAGAAGATAACACCTAAAAGCAAAACACACACTATTTGGGAAAAGAAAAAAAAAATAAAAAATTCAAAAAATAAAAAATAAAAAAGAAATGGGAATGCAATTGAATTTGTCTGTTACTTCCGACCATGATTACTACTTTGGCGGCAATGTTGTCACGCGTTAATATTTTGTTATAACATATTGCATATTGTTGGAAAAATATTTATTTATTCATATCTTACAATTATATACTTAGAAAAGATGTAAAGTAAAATTAGTTAAACAAATCCAAGAAACCTAAACTGAACCAATTGTTTTGTCTAGAACTTCAACGTTGCTTTCTCCCACTTCTCTTTTTCCCATGTTACGTCTTTCTAGATGCAAATAAATGGAGTAATTTGAGACTTGATATGAAGAAAAATATTACATATTTGTGTCACGATGGACGTACTGAATGATAATTGCTAGGTCTCTACATTTCATTGAACATATCATTTAATAACACCATTTTGTCCATATGATTCATCATCATGATAAATTCCAGTATTCAATTCTACATCAACTAGACATGGATATTGTCTCGAATTTATTAGAGAAATGTGTTCTTTTCTCCACAGATTAATCAAGTAGGATCATCTGAAGTTAGAGTCATGCCTCAGGTTTAACCATAAGGATTGGCAAGATAAAACTTCGGTTATATATGAACGATCTGAGTGAAAGGACGAATGTTAAATTAATTGCGATGGTGGGATGGTGAGTTCAAAAGTGGAGTGCGCCCACATGTTGAGACTTGATAGAACGTCGAATTCTTCTTGATTTGAGGAAGATGACAAATTTATCATCACCTGACGAGATCTCAGATAATATATTAAGATGCTGCATATTGGATATGGAGTTCCCAATATTGTAGTCAACCTCTTTCTATTTGTCTATACAATTTGTCTGTTTTTTGGGTGGGATTCCTTTCAAATTTGTTAGGTCAAGTAGCGGCCATTTTGCGTGTCAATTGTCCACCTGTTTAACATATGGCAAAATACTTCGATTTTGTTTAGCTTCGCATTGCTTCACTCGGAACTCATCTAGAATCTTATTTATTTATGTTTTAAAATTTAAATTATATTTAAACTCACTCGCCTTGCCTCTATCCCGTGCCATGGTCATCCCTAACACGTTTGAAGAAAAACCCAATTTTTTATTTTTATTATTATTATTTTCATTTCTACATGTTTGTGTTAGCCAACTTGGAAGAGTTGACATTACGATCTCCACATTGTTGATAGTGCCAACACTACCTTATCTTGAACATTTCTTTTGTAATGGCTGGATCTTAATTGATTTTATTGGAATCAGATCAGTATTCCCTACAGTAGGTTCAGTTTACAGTATGAGAATAAAATATATCTACTGAATATTTGTGTCCCCCATTTATACATACACATGGAAAAAATATTAAATTGTGCAGGTTTCAAGATTTCAGAGATCATCATGTGTATGTATGTGTGTATATATTGTTGTCTCATCTTTTTGAGGTAACTTTTAAAACTTGGACATTCGAGTTGATAAGAAAACTTAGTATTTAGCACGGAGAAAAGATTTGAATAGAAATTAGTGTGTTAAGCCTCGATATGTCAATGTTACTATGATCCAATTCGATTTGGTTCTAATGAAAATTGGACCAAATCGATTAGTAATATGAATTTTGCACATGAAACTGCTGGTCTAATTCGATTTGGTTCTAATGAAAACTTTACTAAATCGAGTAGTAATAAGAATTTTGTATATGAAACCGACCTCTATGGTCAAGTCTGATTTGGATGCAAACCAATTGATTTTGGCTTAGTGCAGTCTAGGTAACTTTATGTTTTGAGAAAAAAATGGTAAAATGTGAATTCTTGGGTAAATTTTCTTATTTCTTGCCCTTTGTTACATATAGCAAGACTTTTAATTCTTTTGAATACTTATTATATTCATGTAGGGTTAAATTGAAGACCTTCAAAACCACTTTAAAACTTAGAATTCAAACCAACAATAAAAAAATAAATACTTATTATCCGAGAAAGTTTAGAAATTGATATCATGTCATTCGATATTAAAAAAAAAAAAAANCAATTGATTTTGGCTTAGTGCAGTCTAGGTAACTTTATGTTTTGAGAAAAAAATGGTAAAATGTGAATTCTTGGGTAAATTTTCTTATTTCTTGCCCTTTGTTACATATAGCAAGACTTTTAATTCTTTTGAATACTTATTATATTCATGTAGGGTTAAATTGAAGACCTTCAAAACCACTTAAAAACTTAGAATTCAAACCAACAATAAAAAATAAATACTTATTATCCGAGAAAGTTTAGAAATCGATATCATGTCATTCGATATTAAAAAAAAAATTAAGATTGATATATATATTTTGTAGAAAAATAATGCTAAATTTATTGGAGCATCATTATTATTTTTAATTCATGCCTTTACAAGGAAAAGTGAAATTATGACCACGAAGAAATAACATATCTATAAGAATGGCAACAAAAATTGTTAAAGCAACCAGCATAAGAGACCCACTATGACAAATTGGGGAATATATTTAAAATTGTTGGAATGGACAATTCACAAATTCAATCATTGATATCTCAATAAATTCCATCTCCAACCGGCTAGGAAATAATTATTGTTATTATTTTTGTACATCATTAACATTAATGCAACGTTAATTAACTCGATATTGAAATCAATTTACAATTATTAAAACTCACTATTCGCGGAAC
>CAIGRH010164850.1:0-10907 GCA_903798295.1 Fraxinus nigra | reverse complement strand
TTTTATTTATCATTAATTCACATTCATTGTGCAAGACTGACATTTAGCAATGTGTCAGGGCAATACATGTACCGGAAAATGTCACGTGGTATGACAAAAACAAATTTGTTCGTTTACCGTGAAACTATAATTCTTTCGTCAATATGATCCGATCAATTGTGAGATATGGATATGTGTCAATCTCAATTATCGATCATATCTTTTATACCACTGTTAAGTCAATGTAAGTCGAAAACTCATTTTTTGACTTATGAATTCACCTTGTCCAAGGATTTCATTATCAACTTAACTGGATAAAATGTAGATCACAATCTCTTACTAATTAAGAGTGACGAATTCTCTATTGATCATTCACAACCTTCATATGATTTTTGATATACCCGAATGATGCTGTATTAGCGACCCTTGGTAGAGCAACATCCAATATTATCAAAGTATGGTTGTCCTCATATAAGACACTATGATGACCTCGAGTCAAATGATCAATTTCACTACCGAACGTTAGAGATTAACCACCGACACTCAGATAGTTATCCATGTGAAATCTTCCANCCACTGTTAAGTCAATGTAAGTCGAAAACTCTTTTTCGACTTATGAGTTCACCTTGGCCAATGATTTTATTATCAACTTAATTAGATTAAAATGTAGATCATAATCTCTTACTATCTAAGAGCGACGAATCTTCTATTGATCATTCACAACCTTCATATGATTTTTGATATACCCGAATGATGCTGTATTAGCGACCCTTGGTAGAGCAACATCCAATATTATCAAAGTATGGTTGTCCTCATATAAGACACTATGATGACCTCGAGTCAAATGATCAATTTCACTACCGAACGTTAGAGATTAACCACCGACACTCAGATAGTTATCCATGTGAAATCTTCCAGTGAGTCTCTAATGTTTTGTTCTATAACAAAACATCAACGTGTTCATTCAAGTGTCACTACACTTTAACACGTGAAATCAGCTACTTACTTCATAAGTAAGAAATGTCACACGTGATGGTCTATCTGTAATAACGATATTTGTATCTTGATTTAAGATTCAATCATATGTATTTTGCATTTCACAATCACAACTCCTCATGAATAACAAATCGTCAAAACTTAAATCTACGGATTATATCTATTAAAATATTAATTCAATTAAATAATAGATTTTGTCATAACTATGAATCGATTATATATATATATATATATATATATTAAAAGTGTTTATGTCCAAAGTTAATTGGACATAGGGCATAACACTTACAGTTTGATGGAGATTAAAATTGGATTTTTAATATATTGTGATAGAGTTTTTGAAATTTGTGGTTGAAAAAGTGTGAGACCCATTAAAAATGTGATTAATATTGATTGTTTGACTTTAATTTAAATTAAAATCTAATTTTAATTTGAAACAAACAAGCATTTAGTCAAGCTAATGAATGGACAACTTTGCTTGCATCACGCCGAATAAAGACACGAGATACACTGTTTTCAAATATTACAGAATTTTAGTAAAATAATTTAATTATTTTGATTATATAACACATATTACAGGATTTTAGTAAAATAATATAATTATTTTGATTATATAACACTGCAGCATGACATGCTAAATCAAATTGTTGATAATTGAAAATACTTATTTCGAATAAAAAAAAAAAGATACAGTTGCAAGGAAGTTCTTAATGAAGGATAATATTTCTTAGTTCCAAGATCAAAGTGCCATAGTGATGATGCCAGGATGACAGAATTACATTCTACTTCGCAACAAAGTGAAAAAAATTCATAGCCGTGAGGGGGAACACCTTCCGGGGAAATTGAAGCGACACAAAAGCCGTCCACACATGATGATTTCAACCGAAAAAACTGACAAAATCTTTTTACTAGGGGGCTGAGGCTAATGGTGCAAGACTAATCGATGATCAACTTTGTTGACCTCAAAAAATGACCCTAACACGTGGCTAATAGGATGTAACTTCACGTAAGCTCCTTCATGCACATTGTAACACCCGTTAGTCACTCGTAGCCTTTTCTGGTGAGGATGGAAGAGGCTGCGAGCACTCCGACGGTCAAGTAAGTGAGTTGGTAGACCGGAGTTGAGATGTCCGGTGGTGGTGGTGATCACCAAAATGTGATTATCAATATAAATGTGTGGGGACATGGATAAAGTATAAAAGCTAGTGTTATCTTTTCTCGAGAGGCCGAGAGCTCCCCTCTCCAATGGTCCAAGTGTGGTATTTTTAATAGAAGGAGTTGAGAGGGAAATCGTTGGATTTAGAGCACGTAACCTTGGATCTTGGACGGGTCGTCCTTTTATAGGCGTCAATCCATCAATCCATAAGCATGCCTTTCATAGGCATCAATCTGTCAACCCATAGGTAGACAGATATTTAATGTTTCCTGACATAGTAATGATTGACTTGATGTTTTGGAGTCTACCACACAAGCGTCTCATCAATCAGTCTTAAAGATTTGATTTTGATATCTTTACATAAAAGATCTCCTAGTACATAGGGCCGAAGTGGAGTGATTCGTGGCTGAAGTTGTAATCGCGCTCTAGGTATCTTGTTGCCTCATCACTTAAGAACTGGTTTCAGTTAGCTCTATTGGTCAATCCGTCTAAGGTGTGACAAAGCGATGCGGAGTGCGGACCTTAACATCTGCTACGAGGCAGATGAATCCAGTTCGTCGCCACATGACGGATGAGTTCAATTTTTCCACCACGTGGTGGATGATGTTGAGGCCTATAACAAATTTGTTTCATTTTGTAACTCGGGAAACAACTTGTTACTCTGTCAACAGGTCAGGAACCAGTGTAGTTTTCCAGTGTCGTGGAGGTCCGTTTTCTTTTACTCGAATAACTGATGTTAGAGGAGGGTATACTTTCCTCAGCCTTGGGTGCTTCAGACGGGGCTCAAGAATGGGGCAGCAATGGAGTTACCATTTTATGTTGAAGCATTCCAAGTTTACGCGCGGTTGATACTTCAGCCATTGCAACATTCAGATATGCATCAACCAAGATCAAGTAGATACAAGAATTCTAGCCATGATTGTACAGTATTTTTGAACGACAAATTAAGTTGTATTCTCAATTTTTCTTTGAATTGACACCAGTTTGGCTTGAGATACTATCCCCTGTTTGTGGCCCATTTCTGTATGAAAATATGTTTTGGAATAATAATTTTTTGAAGAATGTGTAATTTTCAGTGTAAATGTAAAAATATTTCATAGAAGAATGTTTGATCAAAAATGAATTTTGAAAAAATGAGAGCCAAGCATAGACTTTCTTTGATATGTTGAGAATCCATCCCGGAAAGAACTCATTACTTCTTGGTAGGATGACAACATGATTGTGCACAATTCAAAATGACTTTATTTGGTACCAATGGCGGATCCAAGAATGTTGGTAGGATGACGGCCGAGGATAGTAATCCTCTGCTCTTCTTGTTAGTAGCTCTTTGAGTAGGAGGCAGTGCATGCCATACAGCATGGCTTTAAAATTCCTATATATAATAGTCTGCTACAGAAGATATCACTAGTCTTAACCATGTGGTTTAATGGAAAGATCCTTTAGTTAGATTTTACAAAGGGTGTAAATAATCTTGCCAGCATTTTTTATTGGTTGTCTGCAAAACGGGAGAAGTGCAGAAGAATGGAAAATTGTTTAAAACGTTAAGCTCTTAAAAATACTCATGTATATGGATTTCATTTACCAATTAGAATAAGAATTATGATTCCCAACGGGTGGGAAACATAGCTTTAAATTCATTTACGATGCTTAATGTAAATTTTTAGTTAAATAGAACCGCTAATCTTACAGTATTAAAAAAAATCACTCAGTCAAGCATTACAACTCATAAAATAAGTTCTCTCATTTTAAGTGCCATAGTAAGTATGCATGAAGCACGACAACAAATAAGTGCAAGAAAAACCAACCAAAAAGAGAAATTATCCCCTGATTAGGAACTCTAGCTCAGTCAAAGCCTCAATGTTCATCCAGAGGCCCATCACACTGGAAAAGGCTTCAAGCATTTAGATCAAGAGCTTCTCAATGGCGTCCTGCATTTCACAAGATAAAAATTGTTAGTTATTTATGGAAATTGGAGACCTTGTGTGAAATGTTAAAAACCATTCACAAATTACCTTCAATTGCAGAATTTGAGTTCTCAGCTGGCTTCCCTCATTGCTAGTCACGGAACAAGCAATAACTGGTCTTGTAACTCCACATGCACGACCAAGAGCTTGCTTTGATGGGACAAAAACATAGGGCACATTCTGCAATTGACACCCAAAAGTTTAGCTCTTTTGAGACATTGAAAATTTTAAAACCCAAACTTTCAACTTGACCAACGAGTAAAAATTGAGTAATACTTCAGAAGCAAAAATCAATTATGTTTTTAGAAGCCGGAGATGTACAAAACTATAGAATAGCCAGAATAGGTAAAATCAAAAAGTTCATTACACCCTTTGATCCACATACAACCAGTACAGTCTCACAAATTTAAAGAAGTGTTAAAATCATTTCGGAACTTCAAGTTTTAGTATAATGTCAGTTTATTAATTCAAGTATTGGAAATGGACAGAAACAATTTTGCTAAATTCCAATACATCATGCCAAATTCACTGTTAGATTAAAAGTTATAGCCCACTAATATTCAATATTAACTAGATTAATGGAAAATGATAAGGCATCACAGAAATAGTAGGTAATAGTCATCTATACTTCCTCAAATACTAAAACTGGGAATACCACATATTGAATATAAGTTTTACTTTGTGAGAATAGCAAGCAAATTATGATAAGGTGTGATTGCAAAGGAATTGCCAGAATTTTTTTCAAGAATGCTGTTGTTATGACATGGTGGACTCGAGCATCAGTCACTACTCACTACAGAATGCAGTATCCAATCATCGAAATGAGCAAAGACAATAATCTACAATGGCCTCTCACACTTATATTTATACCCTTCAATTACTTTCAAGCACTACATTCCATGTATCGTAACTGAATGCAACCTACTTTCTTTTATTCATCTATCAAACTAATGTGACCCTGACTATTGTTAGTAATTCTGTTCTTTCCTGTTAATCAATTGGTAGTTCCATTTTGTAGCAAATCTAACATCCCAAACACACAATACACAACACAAGCTTCCGTACAGCATATAACTTATCACGACAACAATTCTTGCTCCACCTTGATACTGCATTCTAATGCATATATTATTCCACAGAACGAAACTTTCTTCCTTAAAATGTATCATGCTCTAGTGCCAGAACTAACATTTAACATTAAAGAATTACCTTATCCTCGGCGAGAAGTGGAAGGTGAAGAAGGATCTCAAGAGGCTCCGTGTCGGCAGCCATCACAACGAACTCAGAAATACCTCTGTTCAGTGTCTTAGTTGCTGCAATAAACCAGGGAAAAATTGAAAAACAAAAGACCAGTTCTTGATTTCTTCAGAAAAGAATTAATGGATATGAACAAATAAAAAAGGCAATACAAAACTACCAAATAAAAGGGAAAAAAAGCTAGAAACCTTCATTAGCACCCTTTTTGAGCTGTTTGTAGTTGGCAGCCTGCTGAATCAAGTCCAGGATCGTAATAGTCAACTGGGCATCTGCCAAGGGGTATGCTTTTGGGTTCACAGCTTCTGCAGTCTATATGTAAAGATAATCCATAACAGAACAGTGCTCATGAACGAACAAACTTCAAAAAAAAAAAATCTTAAGAAAGAAAAAATTCAGTCGTGTGTGCGAGAGGGAGTGAAAGAGAGAGAAAGAGAAGTACCATGTTGCCAGAGAGTTGAAGAAGGAACAGAGCAAAAAATTCAGAAATTTGAGGGAAGAGTGGGAGAAGGTGGAGGGAGTAGGGTTTTAAGAGAGGCGAAGGGGAGAAGAATTAGGGTTTGGATGAGAATGGGCGATGCTTGGTTACACTTCTTGAAAAACTGAAATTATAAGCATTAATCCTGTTCCTTTATAAGAGGTAAGGAAAAATAAAAATGCACCAGCCGGGAATCGAACCCGGGTCTGTACCGTGGCAGGGTACTATTCTACCACTAGACCACTGGTGCTTGTTTATGCATGAATATTTCTAAGGTAAAATATCATTTATTTGATTTATAATTGTTATTAAATAAAGAAGCTCGTTTCTTATCTCCATGAATTTTTTAGACTCTGTTCTTTTTGTCGTTTTCAAGTCATTTTCTGTTTTTAATTTTTCAAAACAACGAAAACGCATTCTCTATCTTATTTTCGATGGAAAAAAAAAACAACTAAAAACAAAAAATGACTAAAACATCGTTTTGGAACATCTAATAAAAAAACAAGGAAAATTCACAAAATACGGGAAACACATTTCTCAACTATCTCTCCCTCTCTTACCCGACGCTTTGTAAATCAATTTCCTCTCACAAACCCACAACCTAAAATCGAAAATATATCGTGTTGTCAAATCGAAGGATTCTCTACGGGATCTTCAAATCAAGGTTTTGAGCTGGTTTTGCCGAATCGAAGGTTTCTCGATGGACTGTTTGAATCAAGGTTTCGCATCTTCAAATCAAGTTTTTGATTCTTTGCTTGTGATAATCTTTGGTTATTTCCTTGCTATTCCATATCATAGTTGTTGGGTTCGATTTTGCCTCTGTTTTTTTATTTGTTAGGTGTAAAAATTGAGGCGGGTTGGATAATAGTTGGGGCGGTGAATTTGCAGGGGGAAGGGTAGATGGTGGTGGAGGCGGAATTGCGGGTTGAATTCGTAGGGGGAAGGGTAGATAGTTATGGAGGTGGAATTGCAAGTTATGTATGGGTGATTTTTTATTTTATTTTTTTGGCTATTCTTGCTGTTTGGAAGTCTCCATTCAGTGGTGGAGGCAGAATTGCAGGTTGTGTTCTTGATGCTAAAAGGACCGGCAAACTGTAAGAGATTTATCATTTTGGGGGGATTATGAAGATGTGTACAATCTCTATTCCTATCTCGACTAGCATACCTATAGAAAGCTATAGCTCAATTAGCTATTAATCCCTTTTCTCTCACAAATGTATTCCACCCTCTTCTGAATACAGAACTTTGATGATCCATAGGATTACAATTTAACTGCTCAAAACTGTATTTAACTGAAACATCATTACAATTTTTGCAAATTCGGAATTTTTATAGACTTCATGCTAATTATTGAATTATTTCGCTTCCAATTATTTGTATTTTGTGTGTAATGAATACTATTTTTGTGACATGGTATGTTGTCCGATTATTCAGAATTATCACTATTGCCTTTTTTGAATCTCGGAAACTCTACTTTCACTTTTCATTTGCTATCCAATCTCTATTGCTTTGTGTGTTTAGCTTGTGAGGAAGAATTACTACCTCTAATTTTGAACTTGGGGCTTTTAATGAGGAGGAGGATTTTCCTATTTGCCAACAGATAATGAGAGGGGTTTTAGTTTAGCAAAAAGCGTCTGGTGCAATAGATGGTTCTTATAGTGAGACTATGACTCGAGATAAGAGAGAGGGGCTGATGAAGTAGCTGTACCTCCATTAATTTGTATCTTTTAGATCATTTTCTTAATTCTAGAATACCACAGACTGTATTTTAATTCTAGAAAAGGTAGGACATCTTCTATACTTTAATATGTTAATCTTCTGTATTAGGTAACATCATCCAGAAACACTACCAATGTGTCCAACTACAAAACAAATAAAATTTAGCCCCAGATGTTTTGAAATAGCACAAATAAATACTTATATGATTCCAAAGTAAGCTTTCTAAGCATACTGCTTAAAATGTACAAGTTCGTATATACATGTATAATAAATGCCTCAATAACATAATTGCACAAGTCATAGGGCAAACAAAATATAAAAATGAGAAGAAATGAAGTAATGCATAGAGAAACAGAACTCAGAAAAACCCTTATTTTTTTTACTTAGAGTTGATGTAGGATTGAAATGTACATATGGAATGACTTCTACATTTTGTGATAATTTTTTTTTTAATATAGAACATGTCACAAAGTTAGGAATAAGGAACCAATGTCATGGTCAGATGAGAATGAACCTTCTTTTATCGAGATTCTTTACGAAAGAGTGAAATCAAATGCATTGCAATGTTCTACATTCATGAAAGACGAATGGGGCAGAATCAATGCCACAATGGTTGCTTCAACAAAAGTGGAGTGCGGGATAGATAGATTAAAGGGAAAGTGAAACCGCTTANTGGAATGACTTATACATTTTGTGATAATTTTAATTATGTTGAATAGAGAACATGGGTGGTCACAGAGTTAGGAATAAGGAACCAATGTCATGGTCGGATGAGAATGAACTTGCTTTTATCGAAATTCTTTACGAGAGAGTGAAATCAAACGCATTGCAATGTTCTACATTCACGAAAGATGAATGGGGCAGAATCAATGAAACAATGATTGCTTCAACAAAAGTGGATTACGGGATAGATAGATTAAAGGGAAAGTGGAACCGCTTACGTAAGATTCATCGTATGTTCTCAGAACTTTTGGGACATACAGGGGTCACATCGGATCCAAATACCACCAAAGTAAATGCTGCAGAGGAAGTTTGGCAACACTTTTACACGGTATATATATTTATTAAATAATATTTTCGTCTTTATTTTTTAAGATATTCAACTATACCCATTTTCTAATGTGGCTTCTTTTATAATGTAGATTAACAAGTCGGATTACAAGCTGTTCAAAAAGGAAGGATGTAAGCACTCACTCTGAGGAGATATTTAGCGGGACTACTGCTACTGGAGGATTAGGCAATGCCTCCACTCGGCTTCCAAACACACCAAAGGAAGAAGAAATGCAGCTAGAAGATGACTTCTTGAATAGAGGAGTGCATGTACGTGTGGAAAATGATGATGAAGTGGATGAGGTTTCAAATACTCGTCGGCGTGAGGAAATTGGCAAGTCGTGTGAATGCCGATGTAAAGAACCTAAGATCAGTAAAAATGATAAACTTGAGGCCTGCATGGCACAATGGTCATCTACAGTTAGTATGAGGAATGAAGAAACTGAAATTAGAACACTTTATTTCAAAGAAAAGCTTGCACAGATACAAGGAAAATCATGTAATTAATCGAATAGCGAAGTTAGTAGTCATGATTGATCTTCACATAGAAAGTACCATCGGCAGGATACATTGTAGGACATAATTGCTTACGAGAAAAATGTACTTGCTAGAAATTCTAAATGGACATCCAAATGTATGCTATCACAATTTTCGTATGCAGAAACATGTGTTCATGATTTTTTGTGATATTTTGAAACACGAAGGGTTGTTGGAAAATGGAAAAAAGTGAGTGTCGAGGAGGGTATTGCTATGTTTCTGATGATTATAAAGCACACTACCTGATATAGTATTATTGGTGATATGTTTCAGCATTTCAATAACACGATACACAAATGGTTTAAACAAGTGATAAACGTTGTGTGTTCATTTGGCACAAAGATAATCCGACTCATAAATCAAGATGTTGTGCATGAGCGGATTTTGCACAAATATCATTTCTTTAAGGCACAATAGATGGTACACATGTTGTAGTTTGGGCACCTGCATCGAGACAAACATCTTTTCTTGGAAGGAAAACAAATGTATCACAAAATGTGGTGTTAACATGTGATTTCGATATGAAATCACTTTTTTGTATTATGGGTGGGAAGACACTGCTAATGATTCATGAAGTATTCGTTGACGTAGTCACAGGAAGATCAAACAACTTTCCAATGCCACGGGGAGGTATATTCTTGTACTTCAAATATTTATTGTGAATGTATCTACAGTGTTACACTATGTGAGTCTTTTTTTTTTTTGCAGATCAATCTTACCTTGTTGATTCTAGCTATCCAAACATACCTGAATTTCTTGCCCCTTATCAAGGTCAAAGATGTAATCTCTGTCACTACGCTGGACGGGAAAGACTGTGTGGGAAGGAAGAATTGTTCAACTATAAACACTGCTCGTGTCGTAACATTATTAAACGTTGCATTGGAATCTTAAAGGCAATGTTTTCTATTTTGAAATTGATTACTAACTACCCACGTAGTGGGCAAAAACAAATTCCGACTGCATATTGCACAATACACAACGAGCATGCTTTAGATAAGTTGTTCACTGAGTATTCAGAGGACAATATGGTGTTTCGAGATATATCGGAGTCGGGTCAAGATCAAGAAGTCATATATTTTGAGGCTAGTCAAATAGCTCAAATGGGATAAGTTGGGGATCAAATTACTACACACATGTGAAATGACTACTCAAAACGTCGTACATGATTATGTGGATTTATTTTATATTTTGTCTAGTATCTGCTTGTTTTGCCATGACACGTAAAATTATAATCATATCGATTGAACTGTTTTGCCAAATTTAATTTAGGTTGTCTTTTATATCTGGAAAAAAATATTTCAAGATTCACCAACTTCAAAATTTATATGTTATTTAATACTATATTAACATTAAAGTATTAGAATTTATTGAATAATTAAATTTCTTGAACAAAATATTATACAAAAAGATTCTCAAAATTTCAAAGTAAACGCGTTTTCCATTTTCTATTTTGAGAAACAGTTTTTTAGAATGACAAAAGGAACGTATTTTCAGCAATTTCAAAATAACATACAAAACATAAAACTAAAAATGAATTCAAAACACAGCTAAAAATTGAAACACGAAGAGAACATCCTCTTGACTTTTCCTTCAGAACAATAGAAACCTTTATTTTCTTTAAAAAAATTTCATGCACCACAATATTTACAATCAATACATGTTGGTAAAACATATGAAGCATTTGGTACATTCAATATGTTTGAACTTTCTTCTAATTCGGAATTAAACCCATCAACTGTTTGGTTTAACGTTGAAGCTTCAGAATCATGATGTA